>JAWQRJ010002070.1:0-14263 GCA_033557515.1 Diorygopyx duplodentatus | reverse complement strand
TCTATTTTCATAAATATTCAATGCGCCAACAAAGTATTGAATGTTCAATAGACTTTTTGAAGATGTGCATTTTTAGTTTGCAGAAATTGTATACATTTTATACTTTTCATCTAGCGTTCGCATATTCCGTTGATTATTTTTATAAATAAAAAGATTTTCCTGTCGTTATGTCCAGATGGCTCAACGGAAAATATATATTTGCAGAGTATGCTGTGAAAAAAATAAGTCTTTTTGTAAGTTAGAGTGGTAAATAGCATAATATACCGATGGTGATCGAAAATACATTTATTGTATTGACTATAGTTATAAATCGGAATTTGTTTTATTTATCTTCGCAGATAACTTTCCCTATTAAGTACTTTTTAAATGTAAATAAATCAAAAATTAAGGTTCCAAACGTTCAACAAGTGAAACCAGTAAAGGTAGAATTATGTACGAAAATGAAAAATAAAATAGAAGCAACAAAAATGAAGTATTTGTGGGATGAACTCAAGATAGGAACAGTAATGGAACGGAACATGTAGGAGAAACAAAACTGGGATGCTGCAGATATATTAAAAGAATGAGCGAAGAACGACACGTCAAAAAGGTTAGCGCGGTGAGACTTAGGACCATGAGAGGAAGAAGAAGGCCATAGGAGAGCTGGGATAATGTAGTTATCCAACACAAGGCATTTATAAAGATGGGCAACTCGATACAGGAAGCGAAGCAAATGGCTAATGATAGAAAGTATTGGCCCGAGTGAAGTAAAGGATAAAGCCCTATGCTGTATGTTAGATGAAGAAAACCCGATTATACATACCGTATTTTACGGACTATAAGACGCACCTTAATTTTTAAGCAATTTTTTTTGCAATTTGCACATTTAGCCTTCCTCGAGTATAAGACGCACCTGAATTTTGGAGGCAATTTTTTGAAGAAAAAAGTGCGTCTTATAGTCCGTAAAGTACGGTATATATTTTTCATACAGAATTCTAATTTAGCTTTGACATTTTTTCCAATATTACATGTAGTCTTAATATTTTTGCTAGCTATTTACTTGCTAATAAGCAGTTCAACCAAATAAATAAAGTAAGTAGATAGTATAACATAGATATAATCGTAATTTAATTTGTGAAATCCGACAATGCCGAATAGTTTTGATAGAAAATTTCCTGTTATCAATCAAAAAGTTCGAATTATTTTGGTTAGAAATTACGTTCTCAAGACATGATTGCGCTCAAATGTTTGTCAACAGAGTGATATCTATATTTTTAAAGCAATAATTCTGAAAATACATCGAATTCATTACATTTTCCTTCAGTTTATACTACTCAAAATACATTATTTTGCAAGTTAAATAACAACTTAAAATAACCCTCAACATCTTAATTATGTTTCGCTTGTATTAATATAGTAATGTATTCTGCCAGAATATTAATTTTACATGTCAATGAAAAATTTGTGACACCACACAACAAGTTTGCACTGGTATTATAAAAGTATACTTTTTATGAAGTGCCCCCTGTCATCTCTTCTAAATTCTTCCTAAACTGCGCTTTCAAGTAATTAATATAGTGAATATAATTCAAAGATTTGATTTATTTCAAAGGTTTGTTAGAAAGAAAGTGTGCTCGAAGGATTCGTTACATTTCCTTCGAATGTTTACTATTCCTTTAGGTAAATAATCAAACCAATTCAACAGTTACAGTTGAATAAATAAAAGCCACTAATACGATTGAAAATATACTGCCTTTCATAGTATATTATGGGAATTGATAGGAAATCGAATTGTCTAAAGTCTTTAATTAAACCCCACAAATTGACAAACTTCAATCGATGAAATCCATTGAGTGACGCTATTATAGATTGGAGAGGTTCTCACTGAAAAATAAGATTGGAAACATCAATTAATCACATCGAAACGGATAAAATCACATCGAAACACTGAAAACTAAACTTGCACTGTACTTAGTATACTGATTAGTAAAACTTCTTTACTTGCCCTTTTTCTTTTTTAGATATGTTGCCACAATATGAAGCGAATTGAAGCGTATTTAGTACGTATTGGTTGAATAAATTTCCTTTATAGCTAATTGATAATATTTTTGTTTGATTAGAATGTCAATTAGGTTTGTATTCGAGTGGTTGGTATGTGCTAATTATTTTATGACAGAAATTTCCTTGTTAAACCGTACTAAAGACGTATATGCTTCCAATTTGTGTGTTTTGTGGTGGCAGGGATCGTTAGAAATTGTATTGTCTGGTTGTACGATTTTCTGTAGATACAAAATTCAAATTTGTTTGTGTTAATTTTTATGTTTAAATCCAAAAAGTTTAGAGATTTGTCTGCTCTGTTTCTAATATGAATTGAATTTTATGGTATAGATTGTTAAAAAAATTGGAAACTCATAAATTAACTCACATCAACAATTAAAATATGCTCAAAAACACAATCTTTTGGGAATAAATTCGTTGTTTTAAATTGTCATAAAAATATCTGCCAAAAGTGAATAAATGAACTTCCAATCGCAAACTATCTTTTTGCAAATAAATTTTGTTATTGAACGTGAAATAATTTTAACTCACACAAAGGTCAAATAACTGAATTCATTCTTCTTCTTCTGAAACTTCTTTTTGAAATTTTGTTGCAAAATATTTGTTTAAAATTTCTCAGTTCTCGTTCTCTGATGCTTAATGAGTTAATACTCATTAATCTTGCTCAAGTAAGTCTAAATTTTAAGCCTAATCTTTTGGAAAAATGACCAAGGTATTAGATTTTAGAAGTGAAATGTTTTCAATAAATTATAAAATTATGTTTTCAATATATTCTAAGTTGTTTTGATCAGCTCTAAGAATAGTTTCACATTTTACTGCAAAAATTTCTTTAACTTTATTGTTAAATTTTGGAAAATGACAAAATTTAAAAGCTTTGTTAAGAAATTGTGTTTCTCTGTCGTAAAATTGGGTGTCTGCCAAATTTATGAATTATGGATAAAATTGTATTGCATTTTCAATTTTTTTTTCGTGTTATATTTTACATATGCTTGATGTATTAATTTTGAAAATGTATTATTTTACGACGTGTATTCCTTGTATTTTATGTAGCTGATAATTTGTCTAATGCCATTATCGAAAGAAACCTTGTGTACACAAACTAAATTGTTCATTTTGCAGTTCCGTGTATATTGGACAAACACCTAGAAATTTTGATATTAGATAAAAAACAATTACACATATAAATACAGACATACAGACATACAGACAAGTCAAAGTATGTGCAACCCCTAATTGAGTACAATCGTCAAATAACGCCACAGAATAATATTCAATTTTTACATTTTTGCGAGGAAAAACAAAAATTAGAAATTTTCGAAGCTTTTGAAGTATAGGATACAAACAAAAAACTACCTCTAATGAATGAGAAGGGAGACCTTATAAATTCTCCGCTGCTGATAAATTCTCCACGTTTGAAATATGAAGAAGAAAGCAATAGTTACTCATAGGTATAAGTCTGTTTTGTGATTACTCTTTCGCTGTATTGCATTTTGTCAGATTTGATGATAATCTGTAATTGTGATGAATTATAGAAACACACACAAGTTCAATTAAATTATCTACGTAGTACATATAAATATATATAATTATAAATAAATATAAATATATAGAAATTATCTACGTAGTAGATAATTTTATCTACGTAGATAGAATAACATTATCTACTACGTAGATAATTTTATTCTTAAAATAAGTAGATTAGGGCAGCTTGCCACAATTCTATTTGTACTAATTCGTTTTGAACATGGAACTAAGAGCAATATTCTTGTTGTCGCTTTGTTGGCAAAATTTCCTGCTGAGATTGAAATTGATATTAAAAGAGGTGGCTTTTATTAAGGAAATGAAAAACTATTGAACCAGTTGTAGAACGTCCAGCAAAGTTTAACTAGTCTACCTGAAATGTATGTTTTAATACAAAGATCTAATAACTTTCTAGAGTTACTAGGACTTTTTAGAACCTCTCTATACTAAATTCGTTCATCAAAATGAGAATGACGACATTTGAGACACAAAAATGTATTTTCCTGCATCAAACAATATTATTATTTATTCTCTGTTTCGACTTTAAATATATATCGACTTGTTTCTATTTTGATACAAAATGAAATCATTTCAAAACATACTTTAAAAGAGTTACTTATTTTAAATTTTTATGAAATTAAAAAAAATATCGTTACCAACGAGAAATAAGGAACAAACTTTTTTGATGATTTTTTAAGGATCTATACCTCAAATACCTTTAATATTTCCAGAAAATTCTTTCTCACGATTTTTTTTTTAATTGTGTATAAGCAATATTCTTTATTCATCTTAATTATGATCATTGTTCCCGATATGGCGACATCAATAATACATTAGGTTTAAAGTTGATAACTTTGGGGACAGGCCTTTACAAATTTGGTATGACGCCTGGGGTTTGTCTGGGGAATTGAGCGAAATGTACACAGCGAATCTCTTGGCAACATGCAAGGAGTAATCCAACATCGTTATGTAATAATTTATGAAGAATGCGAGTCAACACACCAAGTTATTATTTGTCATATTAATTGTCATATTATTATATCACAGAATTGAAATTCTTACAACGATTGGCTATGGTGACGGGGTACAAACTCAAAATGTGTTAAATGTTTTATCGCTAAAAACCCTAAAAAGTCTAAGCTACCATTCTATTAATTGTCAAGTTAATAGAATATAATAAGTAAAATTGAATATCGCGCTACTCATTCCGCAGTTGACTTATGTATGACAGACTATTCCGATATTCATATGATGAGAATACGATATTCCTTTGATTCTAATTTGTCCTAAATAAATAATCCTAGTGTTCCTGATAAAATCTGATGGTACTAACAGGATGGTACTATCTCAAGTCTTCTGATCTGAATGCAGTATGGCTTTCAATTCGAATATTTATTATATTTGTGTTGTTTTTTGTCCTTATTAGTCAGGAATATAGATGAAAAGATGTGTAATGTTATACGTTATATGTTTTCATTTATTATATTGTTTTCTGATTTTATTTCAGAATTATCCGCATATTTCGCGGATAATTCTGAAATAAAATCAAAGTCACAAAGTGCTTATTAATTTTCACTAGTGTAATTCTGTCATAGAGCTAAAATACACTGCAATGAGTATTGCAGCGTTTTTAATACCACTATTTTTTTATACCACTACCAGTATTATTTTTTATACCACTAAAAGGGTAGTTCTGCAATTTCCATGTTATAGTTAGTATAGAATCAATAGTAAATGTTACACTAAGACTAGTGTTTTTCCTAGAATCCAAATAGTATAACACTAAAGAGGGTCTCATATAGCCTTTTGCTAGTGTTTATATAGAGTTAATTTTAGCATTATAATTTTTATTGTGCACTGTATAAAATACATTTATTTTAAACATTTCTTGCAACGTGGTTAGTAAAAGTATATTTTAAAGTCAAACGTTGATAAAAGCACACGGTCGGTCCTACTAATGCATAGCAATAGAAGTGGAATTTCTTCCTTTTTTTAATTTTCTGTTATTTTCTGTACTTATGTCCCCAAAAAAGAACAGCATTACCAATAATTTATTAATTACATAGTCCAGTATGTCTTGCATCAGGCATTTGAAAACTTTTCAAAGGAACCCCCAAACAGCCACAAAAAAAAGTGTTATCAAAAATCAAAATTACAGTCAGTATACGTTTGTTTTGGGTTTTGTGCACGTATTCGGGCTCTAGAACCATTTTCTAACCTCTTCGTCGAAAGCGTCTTCGGCAGCCAGAGCGCTCGCTGAAATTCTTGCGCCTCTGGAATCGAACAATGACGGTTCAGAGATCATTTTCTCGGCGCGGCGTCTGTAACTGGGCAAATCTTCGTCACGAAAAGCTTTGTCGTGCCTGTCCAAGATGTCTTGTGGTAACGACGTCAACCTCGGTGGTGGTGAGATGGGCCTTCCATAATACTTCCTGTCCAATCTGTCTATTGTCGGCTTGTAATAGTTTTGGCCGATATTATAATTAGCATCGTAGATGCGTGTGCGTGGCCTACTGAGGATGGGACGGCTCGACATTTTTGTCTAAAAATAACAACAAGAAAAGTGCCGATTAACTATACACGAAAATATGGGCGTCCGGTTAGTGTTAAAATATAGTAGGATATCATGTTACTGGCGAATATAGGATCGGACGATGGAAATCGGTTGCCGGATGATGGAAAACCGGTCTCACTTTGGCGGCGACCTTCGATTTCTCAAAATACAATTTTACACCTACATTTTGTTTCTGGATGTACGAACGAAACGCCCGGTTAAAGATAGAACCGATGTTGCTTGGACTAATAACTATTCTTAGCAAACAGCGTGGTCACATCCAGGCAAAGCAGGGTATCAAAATCTTTCAGATTATTAACACTAAGATTAACAACCAATTACACGTCCTTTCATTCGTTATTCCAACAATCCAACCATACCCATCAACGAAACAAATAAAAAGTTCTAAAACACACCAAAAGGAAGTCATAATTCATATCAACGATTCCTCATCATGATATTAAGTATAAGTGAAATATAACATGCACAAATCTCTTGCATAATAACGCATCGTGAAGAAGTAATTGTACCATACTTTAACGCTTTTAAATTGAAAACTGATATCTTACCCAAGTTTTTCTAGTCGAGAATTTCGAATAAGTGGAAATTCCTACACTGCACGCACTAAGGACGCGGGACGTCGGAATGGAGCGTCGACGTCTTTGTAATGTCTCCCACCACCGCATGCATTACTCCCACTTGAATTATATTTTTATAGGACATATATATATTGTCCATTTTCCAAAGTGCTCAATAGGCTGCGATCCATCACTTATTTTCTGTTTACTTTTGATTTTTGTTATAAATAGCTGCAGATTAATTTTGGATTTGCATATTTATGGAAACTTACACATATTAAAAAAATATTATAAAAATAAAATATAGTCAAATACACTTTAATGTATATAATATTAAATGTATTGGTTTCGCTATTGCTTAGTTTTCCAATATTAGTTTCGATTTCAAGAGATCAAGCAAGTGGTCGCATTTAATTTTGACTATCCTTGTTTTAAAAATAACCTTCGGCACAGTTTCCTAAAACTCCCAATTTCCCGAAATCTCATAAAACAACGCCCACGACCTTCACTCATCGCCAACAATAAAACTCCTTTCTTCTCGAATATAGTTTGATGATTGACTTTCGAAGTACTAATATGTGGTGGAAGGTGGGAATTTATAAATATAGGATCGGTGGTCCTTAAAATGATATTGAGAGTGTAATCAAAAAGAATCAAAACCACTTACGCTATGGTACCTTGGAAAGGTACCAATCAAAACAATTAATGGGAAACAGAAAATAGATATTTTCTTTTTTTCATTGTGTGTGTGAAGTCAGTGATTCCGTAAAAACGCCGAAAATACCAATTAGCTTATTCTTGAAACAGTGGACTGAGTTAAGGCAGCAAAAATTTATTCTAAAGCTCAATTTGTAATGTCAATAAAGCTCTAAATGTACCCTAAAACTCTATAAAAGTTTTAGAGTTAGTGGTTAGTTAGTTATTGGACCACCCTATATACAGGCTGGTTCAATAGTGCGTGGGTGTACTGAGGCTCCCTTGTCATGTATTTTACGAAAAAAAAATTTATACAAAAATTGTTACTGACAAAGCAATCTACGACCATAAAATGTGTGCTCCATTTGTCCGAAACAGCACACAACTCAATTTTTTTAAATCAAACTCTGTATATTATTTTCGATTTTTGAATATTTTTCAATTCTTGTTTGAATTTTTAATCAAATCTTATTAAGGTATGACAAATTATACTCTTCCGATTATTTTATTTACAATCTTGTCCTACATGTTTCGTGTGTTACACATCACCAGGGACAGCTACAAATTTAAAGTGTGGTTAGTATTTTTGGGCAGGTATTGTGTTATATTTCACTAATTTGTCAAATAATGAGCTTGTGTATCAATGTTGAATCTGTTGAATCTGTTGAATTTTGGTTTAGTATTCCTTTCATCTGTTATGTTGGTTTATAAAGTTTAAAACATAATTATGTGTCATTGACAAAATTATCTTAGGTACCTATGTTATTTGTGTTTCTAGTCTATTGTAGAATACGTATCTATATTGTTCTTGAATGAATTGTTTGTGATACTATTTGGAGAATTTGATTCTTCTGTGTAATTTCTTGTGTTTATTTTTGTGATATTGGCTATTGGATATTGGCTATTGTATTGATTGTTTGTTTAGTGGCTATTTATGCGTTGTTTCTGTGTTATTCTGCCCATCTATTCTCTGTAATTTAACACTGTATGTCTGGAAGTTTAACACATAATTATGTTTTATTAATTCTATTAATATTTATACGCCCACATAACAGATGAAAGGAATACTAAACCAAGATCCAACAATTTCAACATTGATACACAACCGCACTTTAAATTTGTAGCTGTCCCTGATAATGTGTAACGCGAAATATGTAGGACAAGATTTTACATAAAATAATCGGAAGAGTATAATTTACTATTGATAGAACCCGATTAAAATGGACACAATCGAATCAAGATAGCCAACGGCTAGTACATCATATACAGTACAAAGCTACAGAAAACTTAAAGTGAAAATAGCGAAAAATCTACAAAAACTAACACCAAAATTTTGTTATATAAAACTACCACCCAAAACCAATGAAAACACAAGAAGAACCATAATAAACAAATATTTAAGTCAGCAACCCCACCAACATTACCATAACATTAACTAAAACAACATAGAATTACACCTTCTCTATCAATATTTAACACTACATACTAACCACAAATTATACGCGTGCCTCCGAAGCCACATCTAAATGATTGAAACTTCATAACGGATTGATAGAATTGAAAACTGCAGCCACTGTTGAATAGACAATTGAAAGACCTTTACAATGATGTGTCACAAGACCCCCTTTGCAATTTGAAATTTCAAAGTTGATAGCGCTCGCAGCGCCATCTATGAATATTAACGTTCAACATTTACGTTAAAAAACAGCAAACTTTATACCATTTGATACCGCTTTCATGATACCGCTTTTGGTTTCATGTTCCTACCTTGACTGGTTCAAAAGTAGCAAGGAGGGGGGGGGGGTACCATTTACGTCCGCACCGTACACGTAACACCATCACTAATTATCGTATGCATATTTTTTTTTTTGTTATGCGAATATATGTTATGTTTTTGTTCCAAGAAATATTTTTTAATTGTTTTTCACATTTTTCCATCTTGTTGCATCTCCCTGCACTAGATAATATATTTTTTTGAAAATATGGTAATGTTGTGGCTACGTTCTGTTATGTTGTGTTTCGTTAAATTGATGCTTGAAGTCTGATATTATCTTTTGTGATTTTGTGGTTTTACGGTTAATTATTTTATCTTATGGATATCTTATATTTTATATATTTTTATATACAGTGTGTCCCAAATTCAATCCTCACCATTGGCATATCGGAAACTATAAGACTTACAGGGTAGGTTAAATGGGGAAAGTTGTAGCAAATTTTCTGCTGAATTTGAATCCGCCGAGAAATCACGGCCAACTGCGATCGTTTTTGAGAAACTTCAAAAAAACTGAAATTGACCGATTTTTAATTTTTGAAATATCTCAAATGGGGGGAATCGTATTGATTTGGTACTTGCACATTGTACAGGCAATTTTTTAAGGAGAATATCGTGGCGTAATTAGTTTTTTTCTTTGTCTTTTAATTTAGGCTACACGGTAACTTACTTTTGTTTTTCTTACGGGCGTCATATTGGATTTTTACAAATTTGAAATCTGCGTTTTGTCCCCTTTACAATGATGTACCATAATGCAATATTTATTATTGACCTATCTGTTTTAAACGAACATTTTGTTTTTTCTCCTGGTAGGCCATGATTTATTGTAACGGCAATTGAAAATAGCAGATTAAAGTGAGATGTCAAAAATCACAAAATGTGTCTTCATCCTTTATGAATGCAATCTGCATTTTGTCCCCTTTACAATGTACCATTGCGCATCATTTATTATCGATTTTTCGTTTAAAACGAACATTTGTTTTTTCACCATTTGAGTTCATACGTATAACAATTGACAGTAGCGAACACATAGAAAAAATGTCAGTTTACTTGTAAGTTTGTTGCTATCTGTAATGTGATTAGTGATAATACAATGCGCTATACTAATATTGAAAAATTTTACCTGTAAAATTGCTACATAATAAATGAAATTTCAAACCAGCTCGATGAAATACCGCTGGCTCAGTTACAAAGAACACGGTTCCGGCAAGATGGGGCACCTGCACACAACAGTGGAGCAGTCAGAGACTACTTGTACAATGACTTTGGCGAACGACTGGTATTGACTCATGGTCCCACGCGATGGCCAGCACGGTCACCCGATTTAACCCCCCTCGATTTTTTCTTGTGCATTATACCAATAAAGTCTACACAGACGAAATTCAAAATGTAGATGACTTGCATCAAAGCGTTTTGGAAACGTTCTGCAGTATTAATAAACAAACTTTAAGACGAGCTGCAAATCACGTAATGTACCGAACAGTTGTGCATTGCTAACAATGGTTCGCACTTTCAACATTTACTTTAGTTGTGTTTAGTTTTATTGTTACTTAATTGATATTAAAATATCTTAGATCCATTACGTTGTAATGTTCTGTCTTATAATCAATAATAATACCTACCATACGTACAATTGAATTATAAAAACATGTTATAAAAACATCCTAACAAACAACTACACATACTGCATTCATAAAGGAGGAAGCATTTTGTAATTTTTGTCTTTAATCTGCTATTTTCAATTGCCGTTACAATAAATCATGGCCTACCAGGTGAAAAAACAAAATGTTCGTTTAAAACGAAAGGTCAATAATAAATGTTGCAGTATGGTACATCATTGTAAAGGGGGCAAAACGTAGATTTCAAATTTCTAAAAATCCAATATGGCGTCCATAAGAAAAACAGAAGTAAGTTTCTGTGTAGCCTAAATTAAAAGACCAAGAAGAAAACTAATTATACCATGATGTTCTCCTTAAAAAATTGCCGGCATAATGTGCAAGTTCCAAAACAGTATGATTACTCCCATTTGACATATTTCATAAATTAAAAATCGGTCAATTCAGTTTTTCAAAAACGATCGCAGTTGGCCGTGATTTCTCGGCGGATTTAAATTCAACAGAAAATTTGCTTAAATTTCCACATTTAACCGACCCTGTAAGTCTTATAGTTTCCGATATGCCAATGGTGAGGATTGAATTTGGGGCACACTGTATATTGTAATAGTAAAGATAACTAATAGTGAAATAAATAACGAACAGCCGCTTTGTTGGTTTCGGTTGAATTATAGTCTCGAAACCAGTTAGCTTTTGTAAACGATCCCATCGAAATCGGTACAGGGGCTATATCGGCGTTATCAGTGGAAAATGTGTGCGGAAATTTTCTCGAGCGCTGTGCGAGTACCAACTTTATTTACCGAACTTTATGTAGTCGGTACGATGCGGCTGCCAGGCAGCTTTTACAAAAGGATATTGAACCACCTCATTTTACGATGCGATGCCGTAAAAGTTTTCGCTAACTTTAACATTTTCGATGTGAGGTGTTGAGTGAAAATTGACCCCTCTGTGCCCTGGGGCAGAGGGGTCAAAATTAATCAAAATTACGAAAATATGGGATACAAAATAATTGCTAAATTAAAGCTTTCAAATAGCAACAATTGCTCAAACAACATTTATCATAACAAACATTTTTTTCTGTAAAATTCGCCACTGATAGTTAAGCGACTCACTTGTAATGAACCACCAATTTAATGGCGTTTGAATGCCCAAGTTGATGTAGTGATAGTTGGCACCACTTTTAACTCGGTGTGCCAAAATAATTGTAATCCACAGAAAAATACATCGTAAATTGGAATTCTTTTAGCATACCTCGCACCCTTTAATTTCCTTAATGAACTTTATCTTTGTTTGCACTCACCTTCCGTGGCTCGGTAATGGAAAACCGTCCAGCGTCCACGATATTTGCGGTGTCGGATTACCAGTGGCGCTGCATTTTAATGAGACGGCAGGGCCGGGCTGCAGCGTTTGTTCGATAAAACTGTATATTAACACCGGCGGCGCATCTGCAACAGAGGAATGGGCCACATTAAATTCAGCACTTTGCGATCTGGCCGTAGCTTTTGTTTGTCGACGCTAATGTCCCCATCTAGCAAGCCGTACAAACAAACGCACCCACGCAAATATTCACAGCGTTCTCGGGAAAAAGTACAACATAAATAGTATTGTCCAATATGCACTGAATAAATTATTTATTCCAAGAATGCGAGTTATGTCAAATTCTACATTGCAGCGCAATTGCAATTTTAAATTTATTGTAACGCAGCGCACTACCACGTCATAAGCGGAAAACAAATGAATAAAACAAGATGTGGGACGAACACGGAATGGGGTATGAAGGTAATAATGCAATAACGCGGAATGTTGTGTAGGCAGCAAGCCGTGGCTAACTTTGTTTCTCGGCCGACTTTTGCCCGGGCGTGTAACTTTCACATAATTGACACCCTGACGTACACCTGGAATTAAATTTGTTCCATTCCGTCTGCAGACGCGGCCTCTTCCATCCATTTTAATTCCGTGGGAGTGTCGCGTACATTTGAATGCTTGTTGCTAAATTCGTATTCAGCTGTTTTACGCTAGTTACTAGTGGATTTTTTTTGAAGTGTATAAAAACTTTGTTACATGAATTGATCGTATCCAGCATATCCAGTTATCCACATTCTACTGATGTTTTCTCCCCCTTAAAACGTTGCTGTAACTTTCCTTGTATAGTCCAACACACATCTATTTCAAACATCTTCCTTAATCCATCTCGTACATCACGGCGAGTAACAAACGATGTCGTGCAGTTATCCTTGCAGCAAAGGACATTCAGCTTCGGCCCCCGTAGCCCACGTCTCGTCTTTGTAGTGTTTGCGCGACGTCCCCGGGAGTATTTAATTACAGCAGGGAAACAATTAGTCTTTGAACGCACCCGGGAAGTCCTGCAAGAGTAGTGTGTCCCTTTTAACATTAGATAAGACGAATTAGCCGTAATATCGAATGAAAGCCCAGTCGCTATCTCTGCCGTTCGCCGAACTTGGTGGGTAAAGTTACACACAGGGGGTGCGGAGCGAGGATAAGAAGCTTTATCTGGGAAAGTGGGAAGCGGACTTTTAGGTTATTTTGGCGGGGTACTTTGGCGTAATCGTCTCACCTAGATCCTTTAACAGCGTTTTGGCGAGTTTGCAAATTCGCGCCTTTGTACCCCCGAAGGAAATTGGGTGTTGGATGAATGTAGGTTTCCTTTTCGGTGCTGTACTCATGTATCCCAGATAAATTAGGAGATAAACTAAGGAATGAATGAAGTTATGAATTGCAAGCAAAGCCTCGATAGACGTGTATGGTTTTGCCTCTGAACATAATTTTTTCAATAATTAAAGATATTGGAAATTATAATATATTTATTTTTTTTGGTTGTCTTTACAGACAGGATCCTTATGTACCCTTTGTAGTATATTTTGCATATTATTAATCCCGTGTTGCATATCTAAAACGGAAGTTTTTTATAGTCAGAATAGAATAAGAAAGCTTCAGTATAGTGGCATTACTTTTTTAATTATTTTTTAATACTTTAATACTTTAATACTTTTTTATATTTTGGCTATGGATTGTGATTCTTTCATAATTCTTGAACAGAAAATGCACGCTGTAAAAATTCGCATTTGGTGGTCACCATGTATTTTCTGTTATTTTTTCAAAATTCCTATAATTACTTATATTAATGAATTGGATTCGAGTAGTTTTTTCTATTATTTTTTAAAAATATTTTTAAAGTAAGATATATTTTTTAAGAATATCTATTAATTTATCAGTATATATATATTACAGAGTTTATTCCCACCAAACAGAATTACAGTAAGTACATATGTATATATAAAACTACATAATACATCTAAACTGTATTGTCCGTTGTGGTGTGGAAAGGGCTATAGACCGAGGTTCTCTTGCCCGTGAATCACTTTCTTGATTGTTTTCTTATATTTTGGTTTGGAAGGAGATTATCTTCTTATACAATGTATCGAGATTTGAAGTTATGAAGAGTGGAGAGGTCTTCATGGTCATTTTAGAAATG
>JAWQRJ010002069.1:0-14264 GCA_033557515.1 Diorygopyx duplodentatus | reverse complement strand
CAGCTTTACGTTGCTGGCCGATATTTGCAGGATATCGATAATCCGGTGCCTAGGAATCTATTGAGATATGTCTCGACTCTCACTAAATTCAGTTTATATCGTAAATAAATAAATTGTGAGAAAAGCATGTGGGAAATATCGACACAGAAACTCTGCTATCGGGTATGGGGATAGTTTAATCGTTGGCGCCACCAGTATAAGAAATTAAAAAATGCTAGCTCGGTCTATTAGTTTTACATTTCACGATGGTGCTACCAAAAATAAGAGACCGGCAGGCTCTGATAGGATACAATGTTTTTGGTGCTTTTATCCCCCGAGCGAGCTCTGTCTTCCAGGTACTGGATATATTAAAATTACAACTTTGGTCACTATGGAGGCTCATCTGGATTTAGAATCTCCCTTCACATCTCATGAGAGAAAAGTGACTACGACGACGACAACTAAACAGCTCAATACAATTTGGGGTCTCAGCCTTATACCTATCTCAATGAAAGGATCTACTACACGCATTGTATCCAACATTTTGATGGTGAGATTTTGATATATCTTGGCGAATTAGGTTGATCTCAGGTGATAATGATACCGTTTTTGGAAGTTGATCCATCCATCTTTCTGTCTGTCTCTTCGTTCCTTTATCAATCAATGTGATTAACACTTCTCCTATTTCTTATTATTTTAGGGAAAAAAGTTTCAAATGCAATTTTTATTGTATTTTCTTCTAAGAAGTATTTTCATATATTCTCCTAGATGCTATGCAACTTCAATTTTATAAATTTGGGATCCCAGCCTTATACCTCTCATCCTCACCCTTATATCTCAATGAAAAGATCTACTTGACGCATTGTGTTCAACATTTTGTTGGTGAGATTTTGATATATCTTGGTGAATTAGGTTGAATTAGGAAGTTGATCCATTCATCTTTCTGTCTGTCTCTTCGTTCGTTTGTAAATTTGTGATTAACACTTCTCCTATTTCTTATTATTTTAGAGAAAAAAGTTTCAAATACAATTTCTATTGTATTTTCTTCTAGAAGTATTTTCATATATTCTCCTTGGTGTACTCCTAGGGGTACTTAGGGTACTTACAATTTTATAAACAGAACACCTTGTTTAATTCCTTCGAATTTATAGTCGATTTTATTAACCATACATTTAGCTAAAGTCGCACCATTTAGGAAGTATTGAATATTTTTTACAAAAACATCAGGGGGATTAGGTGAGAAAAAGTCGTCACCAGATATTTTTTGATCTTTAAATGTCCAATAACTCCTTTATATGAGAGAAAGTAAAAATTATGTGGAATACAAAAGTTGCAATTTAACAAAGTCGTAATTCTAATAGTAAAAAAACAAGTTAGCAATAGTGCATATTTAGTCGTGTGTGCATAACTTGTAACAAAAATATGTTCGAACTTTGGAAATTTGTTGACTTAATTAGCCTTGGATAACTATAAACAATTTCTATGGTTAAAAATAAAACAAATACAAATTCCGTAAATTGTTTTACGGGAAAGTTATAAATTGAATTGTTTTGTTTTTAGTTCGATAAATATCCATGGCTAACTGCATCCAATTTTAAAAACGGTCCAATTATCAAAATTACAAATAGTATTTTTGGAATAGGTAGCAGACTAACCACGTTAAGGAACAAAAGGTGGCAGACAAAAATCATTTTTGTCATTGTTGTTAAAAACGATTTTCAAAGTTTGTCTACGACAGCTGAAAATATAACACCCTGTACTATTAAACGCGCTAATCTGTTATGTATATATGTATTCCCCAGATAGGGAAGACAGGGCCGATATATACAAGAGTACAATAATCCGGCATCAGGAATCGATTAAGATATGTCTCGACTATCACTAAAAACATTTTATATCGTAAATAAGTAAAATTGTGAGGAAAACATCGATACAAAACTGCTGGCGGGATCTATCGGCGGGCAGCGAAACAATTTTAAAAAGGCGCGCCCTAAGGTCTCTCCTCATTTGTAGGGAGCTGGTCGAACGGAACTAGCTCGGTCTGTTAGTTTTACATTTCACCACACGATAAATTTTGCGAAGAAATGGGAAGGAAAATAACACGATAACGACTTCTTTGAAGGTATTGAACGGAAAATTTTTGTGGAAAACAAAGTTGCCGTCTTTAAATGTGGAAGGCCAGCTTCAGAAGCTGAACATTGAAGATTGTAAATATCTGTACTTTGTAGATATTAATATCGTAATATCAAACAAGGTTTTTTTTTGTGTTTTTATCCCCCGAGTGAGCTCGGTCTTCCAGGTACTTATCTATCATAACGTGCCAATCAATTTTAAGCGAGATCTGTCATTCGCATACATCGAATATTATAGATCACTTAAAAATAATTACGCGAATAAATAACCGGAAAATTGCATAGAAATTTTACATATAATTATATGTCTCTTCAAAAAAATAACGTAAAATTTAAAATATGCGGACTATTCTTTCTGAATAACAATAGAAAGAAAAATGGGAAAAATGTAGGTATTCGTTTAGACGGAATTATGTTTTAATAAAAAAAAACTTATCGAGTACCGATTGTTTAATTTCAAATACGGAAAATTATTTAGAGATATCGATCGGATGAGATCATCAGAGAAGATTAATTACGAATTTTATTAAATCGACGTGGTGTTTATGTAACCAACATGGCAAAGAGTAAACAGCGAATACAGAATTCTGTATTCGCTAAATGGAAATAATTCAACATCTCAAAAATATTGCGAAACATTGTGTTTACTACAAGAGTTGGCATTTTTAAAGATATTGTAAGTATAATAAAAACAATTAATTAAACCTAAAAATAAGTCGAAAATCAACATAAACAGGTTGTTCATTTGGAAGTGAAAGTGTGCTTCTGCTTTACACTATTGACGTATTAGTATTTTATATAACAATCAATAAATAAGTAAATATTAACCATAGTGTAACACGTAGTTGTCATCTACGTAAAGGAATGTTTAAATGAATTAGAATTGAAAATGTCAACTTACCATGTTTAAATATTTAGCAAACAAAATTATCCGAACACAAAAACACACATCTACACTGATGACATTCTAAGTACTGTATGGAAGACAACTAATAGATAACAAAAATGTGATAAGGAGTTAAACCCTCTCCGATACGATAGAAAGTGACCATTGACATACGTTTATGACAATATCCTTGACTTTCGTCTATTATAATTGCCCAGGACTAGCGTACACGTAATTTTTCACCGTCTATAGTTTAACCGTGCAAAAAGATTCACACAACTGTCCGTTGAACAATTGCTACGCGTATATTTTTCATTCAAGGAAATACGTCACACTGTGCGATAAACAATTTACGGAGTGACAATTCCGAGTTCGTTTTTTCATTTCTTATTTTTCATTAACAGTTACTATCGTAAATCCATTTTATGTCCTAGTCGCTCCAATACAAGGTCACTTGATTATTAGCAAATTAGCGGCGCAATTATTTGAAAAAGTTAGGAAAAGAAATTAGTAGTATACTATTATAGCAGCGCCATCTATTAACGAGTGGCTATATTTAGTATATACCTTTAGAGTAGTTCGTTACAACGGCCGACAGAGGGAACATGGTCATAATTTCATAATCATTGATTTTGTTACTTCAGCTCAATCGTTTAATTCATTGTTTACAGCGAATTATAAACAATGAACTGTTTCTCGATAAAATAAACAATACAGAAAGTGGAAACCAAAAACAACAATACAGCGAGCAGCAATTTAACAGTTGTACAAAATAATGTATTTAGTACTTTGCAGTGTGTAATAATTGTTTTTCTAATAAACTTGAAGTTAAAAATTGACAATGCAAGCTACACAATTTTATAATACCCCTGATTTTAAGTAAAGAATCCAATGACAGTTTATCAAAAATCATATGATAATATTACTAGAAGAAAAATGGAGAAGTACAAACGCAGTTCGGCGTTCTTGTTTAATAAAGAATTTAAAAAAAAAGTCACAGATTACTGACCCTAGAAAATTTGGAACGGCACATGATTGGGAAGGTCGGTTAAAAATAGTCGGGTAAACATGGAAAAAATGTTAAAAATAGGCCCCATGCATATCGACGCCCGTCTGGACGCCTAACAAGGCAGAGCATCGACCGTATGGTCTTCTCGACCTCAAAAACCTACGCGGGGGCAATTGCAATAATATTTTTTGAAGCGTTTCTCAGAAAACCGGTGACTAATGTCGGATCTGTTTTTGTTGTCGTCTACACCACCTTTACAATTTTAGTTAATTTACGCAGCAAGTAAACACTGTAATATAAAGTGTGTAAAAGCAAATATTCGCGCTTAACAACATTACTTTTGCAGTAATTCAGATAAGGAATTCAAATATGTAGTATAATTCAACTCGCTCGCGGGATGAAAACACAATGGCACCGAATTATTGAAATCCTGCAAATATCGGCCGCCAACATAACGGCGTCTTCCGGATCTGGGGAATACATACATACATACATACAAGATTAGCGATATTTAATAGTTTAGGATATGTGTATTCTACACCGGTGAACATTTGATGCATTAGATCCGATTCATATTCTAAATGCAACTGTCAGTGGAGTCCAATCAAGAATTTTGATTTGTTTAGAAAGAAATGGAGAGCGATTTGAACATTTTCTTTGTTAATTTATGTCTTATATTACCATAAAAATAAGCTAAACCCACAACTACATTATTTTGTAAAGAATTTGAGTAAGAATGTCCCGCCAGGTGTATTACTGAAAAGTTCAATGTTTCAACTAATGGTTAACGAAGTATGAACCTTATCGTATAAGTCTAAGTATTAAAATTCGAGGTTCCAAATGTTGTCAAGAACTAAACATGATGAACATGAATTGTAAAAATAAAAAAAAAGCCAAATGATAGCTGAATACATTTTTCACCCTAAATATGAAATCAACCAACCTAAGTTACATAAACGTCAAAATTGATAACTAATGTAGGCAACCCAATTTACAACAAATGAATGTATTGTGAAAGGATCGCTTTTGCAGCAAGAGCTCTAAAAACCTTAAATAATCGGAAAAGGTCACATTTTAGGTGTACAGAAACCTAATACGGTTTAACGAGGATTTTAGCTTTATATATATTTTAGACCATTAGACCGTATATTGGTTATACCTATACATCGTTTTCTAATAAAATTCACAACGTTTTAACTTTATACTGTTAAAATAGGAACGCTGAATTATTCCAAGAAGCAAATAATAAGCAACAAATAAAGTATGCCATCTATTTTCAAGCTTTCCTTGACATAATTTCGTTTGACTAAAATGGATGAAAGACGGGCATATATCTTTTTTTTTCTGGCAGCAAGATCCAGTCCATTTAACTTAACGTTGCTTAAGGTCTTTTTGTTAAAACAAAGAGATTGGCAGACGATGAGGTTTTAAGTCTTAAATTAAATTTCTTGGGTGAGAGCTTGTGCTGAATTAAGAAAGTGCAATCTTAGTTGCTTGCGTATGACCGAGTTAATAGACATAAAAACTGCCTTTTGCTTGTAGGTAGTATGTGGTATATGAAGGTTCATTGTACAAGGTCGGTCACTGTGTTCGGTGTTTTTTTTTTGTCATTATACGTCAATTATTTCTATGTACTGCAATTAAGCTTTACGTATGGAAATCTCGCGTTTGGAAATTACTTAATGCTTTTTACGATAAATGTACCTGTCAATGTTTTTTTGTCAGCTAAGGTGTTTTTGTGCGATATAAAAATAACTGATTAATACGATGTGGCAAATTGGATTAATTTTATCATTTTTATTGGTGCAGGTACCGACACATATTCGCATTAAAAATGTATCGAACATCTGTTGCAGGACAAATGAAGTCTACGTTACTAAATAAAGAATCTAGGACATACGCGCACCTATATGGATATTCTTTTATATGATTCATTCTTGCCCAGATACTAAAAATACTCTTAGAAACACAAGCATGACTCATAAAAGTTTAAAAACATTGCAATCGATATTGGGAAAAAAACATCGTTGTTGTGTTTCTTTTGTTTCATTGTTATTGATTATAAAATCAATGTTTGGTTTGATTATTTTCTTAAAACAATTCGCACTCTTAAATTTGTATTTTTTTAAAAATTTAATTGTAAATAATCTTTTATCTGTGCATTTTTTAAGTTTAATATCTGTATGGTCTATAAATAAAAAAAAACCGATAATATAAAATCACTAAGACTTTCATTTGTGTTTCATTCCGTAAATCATACGGCAGATATGACATACAAAAAATTATCCTAGTATTTTTAAAATTTTATAAATTATTATACGTTCATATAATTTTTTTTTTGTGGTTTCAATGTTTGGTAACATTTTAATTTGTTATTTGCTATTTTTAATTTTTTTTTAAATCCTCATATTCTTTTTGTATCTATTTTTAAATATACCAGACATTTCTTGATTTCGTGTTTAAACATTTTATCAGAAATATTATTGAATTTTTGAACAATAATACTTCAAATATCTGAATTATTCGGCTATTATACATTTTAATGATATCTATTTTTATCTATCAAGTTGTTCTATTTTAAAAATCAAATTTATAACTTTTGTTTTACATTCTTAATTTGAACTTATTACATTCCTTTACACATTTTAGGCACTTCGAGGTATAAATAAATTATATGTGATTCACATATTTTATAGATAGTTATTTCCTTTTTAACTTCCCATTTGAATAATGTATCGACAAAAAATATCTTCATTTTGATAATTACCCGTGAGTCAATACTTCGTTTTTATATTATTTCTCTTTAATCTAAATATTGTATATGTTTTTTTTATTTAATAAAAAAAAAGGATACTATTCCCTAGTATCAACAAGTATAGAGATTATAAGACATGATTAAAAATAAACATAGAAAAATAAATATAAATTTCGTAACGATATACGATAAGACGATGAATCTACTGTTTGCAATATTCTTTATGCTATGTAATATATAGCTTCTATCTACAAAAAAATTAGTAAACTTATCATCTTAAGGCTTTCGTTACCGTAAATTTAGATTATGACCTTTACGTACTAGTGCCATAAAGATTATAATTTCTATGTATCGCAGTTAACGTGTTAAAATAATTTTTTAAATGACTACTTACCTCTTGTGTTAACTCTATTCCTAACTCTAACTGTTCCGGTTCTTCGTTGTTGGTTACAAGGTTGTTTTCGTTGCTTTGAGACGTATGAGAAGTAGCGACTTCGGGTAAGTTTTCTTCGTTTAAATTTGGTCCAGTCGTCCGGCTAACATTAAGTAGGTAAGCGGTGATGTCCGATTGCGTATTTATCCGGTTGTAGCGGCCTAACGAGTTGAGTTCGGCGAATACTTCTCTTTCGTAGTTCATGAGCACCGAGTCGAGGTTTTTCGGATGGACATAATGGGCACGTAATACGGATGTTCCGAGGGATCTCCAGCTAGTTCCGTTATCGAAATCGAGGTCCATTCCATTAAGTAAATCGTGTTCGAAATACGAGTCGGGGTTTACTCGGAGTAAACTTAAAATTAACGCTAACTGTAGCAGTTCGTCTCTGTACACTTTCTTTAAGCTCAACATTGTTTTTGTCTGTTTATCAAGGTGTACAATGAAAATTAAATATCCTAACCTAAAAATTTCTTAGGATACAATTTGGTGTGGTAAAAGCTAGCTATAAATAGTCATTATTTTTTCTAATGTCCACATTTACGAAAACATGACCACTGTCTTTTATAAACTCTTTGAAAACACTTTTTTATAGTATTACACCAATTTTTATTAAAAAATGCTTTTATCATGCACTTTGACAGTTGTCACCGGCTCACAAAATCGTTGATAAAACACTAATTGCCAGTTATATCGAATTATTTCTTGGTTAATATTGCACAATTTATATTTTTCCTGCAAATACAACAATTGTCATCACTTTCAGTCATACATTCTTTTAATACAAATCTCACCTCAGTTGTAGACGAACACAGACTTGGATTTGCAAAATGTTATTGCGCACTGAACTGGTAGTGGGGGAAATATAGAAACGCGCTATATGCAAAATACCCAATAATAGATAAACAAAGGAACTAAATTTAAAATCCCCGTTCTACAAGAAAAGCGCTTCTTTTAACACCAATAACAAAAACATTTTCATTTTGTTTAGAACTATTTTCAACTTAAGTGATAGTGAAATTTTTTGGCTTACACCTACCTTTATTCGAAAGTTCTATTTAACAACACAAGAAAACACAACTTTCTTTCTAACACAAAAGTATAGAAGAATAATAATCCTTTTATTTACCATTCAATCTACATATATACACAATTAACTTTTCAGGACTTCAAAATTCTCCCAATTTAAATTTATTATGAACATTTCTTTCCAAACTGTTTCATATTCAATCAGCCTTTTTTTAAACCATGTGCCCTTTCAACTTTACTTCCTGTATTTATTTAGATTTGATATACAAGAAAATATGTTAATAAAACCATTGCGCTCGAATCAATGTGATATCAAACTGATATCACAAAAAAAAAAGATTATAAATTTTAATAAAACCACCTTGTTATAATATTTAATAAAACTCTGAAATAATTAAAATTTTAAATTTATAATCAAAGCGCCATCTATCAGACAATACCAAAACGTTAATACACAAACCCCTTACAGTTTCCTATACAACAAATAGCACAGCACCATTGATTTGTTTCAATTTTCAAAAATATGGTTTCTAACCAATTATTAGTACCTGGTAGACCGAGCTATCGCTCGGTCTATCAGGTACTCCGAGCTTCGCTCGGACTCTCAGTATTCGTTTTATCGTGAAATTTAGAACTAATGACGAATAAAATGATTTTAGTGAGAGTTTAAACATATCTCAATAGATTCGTGGCACCGGATTATCGATATCTTGCAAATATCGGCCGGCAACGTAAAGCCGTTTACCCTGGGTGGGGAATACATACATACACACAAACAAGATTTGCGCGTTTAAGAATATTAGATAGATAGATAGATAGATTTGTAATAAAACTATTTCTAACATCCATTTTCGGCTATAATTTTCAATTTTGGGATGAACTAAGAAGAAGAAAGAGTACAAATTATATTAAAGGGTTTATAAAAAATAAGAAAAAGAAATATATGAAACTTTTTATTAACGTGAAATACAAAAATATTTTTATCACAAAACATTAAAACTACAAAACAATTATTACATCTTTCAATACCATTTTAAGTAGAAATACATCTATTTTAACGTTAATATATTGTTCTGGACAATCGTACAGGTGGGAATATTTAAGAAAGAAATGATTTAAGTTTGAACTAACGTATTTTGCTATGTTTTTAATAAACATTGCATAATCTGTACCTAAATCTTCTTTGATAATTGTTGGTAAAGACTGTATATAATGGGAAATCGAATAATTTTTATGTGTGATAATTTTGAATATTTTACAAAACTTGTTTTTATCTGACACTTGAAATAATGCTACAAATAACAAAAAATAAAAGTCTGATTTCAATAATTCAATTTTTGGAAACAAGTACAAAATATTTGTTAGAGTGTTTATGATCGAACGTGATAGTTTTTCGTCGGCGTTGTCGCAGACTTTAATGAGTATTGGAAGATTGTCTTTCAAATTGGTTAAAACAGTCTTTTCGTTGTCCGATAAATTAGTTTTCTCACGTAAAATAGATGTAACAATTTCTGCTATGAATATATGGGTAATACGACAAAAACTTAAATCTATAGTGTTTTCAGGAACATACGGTGAGAGTCTGTTTATAGTAAAATAATACTGATGAATTATAAGACTAGAACCTCCATTAGAACATAAAAAAACATAGAGTGCTTTATGAAATAGCTTCCGTTTGTACACATCTTCTAACCTGTGAAAAATCAATTCGATATAGAAAGTAACAAAACTGAGAGCAACTACATCTTCCACGAGTAAGCACTTACGAATTATACCCAAAATATTTTCCATGTCACTTTTCGAAGACTTGTGACATAAATCCAACTTGTATTTTCTGCAGTCAGGATATCTCAAATATTTCTTAACATCAGGAGATTCCGCGACGATAGGTGAATTTAAAAGATTCTCAAATCTTTCTACCGTGTCCTGAATAAGGGTCTCGTCGGCATCTGAGTTTATATATCTTACCAACAGATATTCCGCAAACAAAAGATTACAAGCGGTAACCCCCGTATGTAATTCGTTAATAGTATCGCATATCGTGAAATACAAAAACTGAGTATTTACAGTCATCGCGAAGGCTTTCGTAGCCAGCATCTTAATTCCGGGGGTAGTCATTAAGTCTTTAATTTTATCTCTTGGGAATATATAACTTTCACCGAAAATTGTCGGGTTATACGGACAATCACCCATAAAAATTAATACTCCAAATTTACGATTATTGTTCGATTCGCACAGTGCATCGCAGCAGATCTTTGCCAACTCCGGGTGACGCTCGAAAACTTGAAGAACTGATAGAGGACGTTGTCCCAATTCTGATTTTGTACCCATAAAACGATTCGCTAATACTTGAATTAATTGGGATGCTGCATTTCTAAAAGTTTTTCGAAAATGTATTAGGAATTCAACATCGCGATAATTGATGAAAATTAGCGTTTGCATAGTGTCTAAAAGAAATGCGATGCGTAATTCGCGAAGATATGTCAAAATCTCATCATCAAAATTTTTTACGAATGCACTAAAGAGGGCACACTAAGTATGTTTTGGTGACAGAATAACAAGTGTTTGCTGTTATACCTTTATTTTGGATACAGAATCGATAGGTATCTTTTTAATATAGAAATCCCGAAGGACTATACCTTAATTCTTTTTATATCACGTACCTGCTAGTAAAGTTACGATGTGACATAACGCTGATAGTCTTCCTGAAAACTTTTGTTAAATACGGTGCAGTCAAATCTTTCAGTTCTGCATCGCTGCAAATCGCTTCTAAAGCAACCAAATGCAATTCTTGGTGTCCTTGAGAAACGTTAAGCATTCTTTCAAATTGCATGTTAAATTTTAGCTAAAACAATATGAATTTTTAATTAATTTCTTAAAAAAGTTAAAATGTATAATATACTAACCGGTTCATTTCCGAGAGTCTTAAATGTCAATAGAAGCATATCTTTGTTTCCCGAGCACCTGTTTAAGGCAACGTTTTCAATTTCGTTCAAATGATCACCCAAGTTGTCGATTAAATGGTTGACAATGTTGTTGTACAAAGGCTGACGTCGACATGACAATATAACGTTCAGAGCTGCATTGTACGCCACTGTTGTGGCTTTGCGAAACTTTGTTTTGCACATTATTTGCTCGCATAAGTACAAAAATTCACCAACGTGAGTCTTTGCGTAGTAAAATCTTTTCGTACAAGTTTTTAACAGTTGAATATGGGTCTAAAACAAGGAATTAAATCGTTGGTTTTTATTTTCAAATTTACTTAAAGTAATCGTTAAAATAAAACTTTCTTTAGTAAAATGGTCGTAAATTGATTTGGAATGACTCATAATTAACTTACAATAAATATCTGTTCAATAAATTTTCTGCTAAAGACATCGGTGATCACATCCACCGCAGCTAAAGTATCTCTTACAATTTGATCACATATGTTGAAGACATAGACCAAATTTTCTTCTCCGTACTCCATAGCGATGACATTTAAAGCTTCCCCACTTACGTAAAGGGGATTCGCAAGGTATATCATGTTATTCGGTGAATCCTTAACGTTCGCATGTTGCGCTAATAACATATCCATAACGTCCGCTAAAAGATCTTCCAGTTCCATGTTCTTATTGTAGTCTTTGTACATTTTTAATAATATTTTCGTGTAGGTACGTATACGTTCTAAACGTTCCAAGTTTGGATTGTTAAGACCCAGTATTAATCCTTGACGGATAGCATTAACAAATGAGGCATCGTAATCGATTCTGTAAGGCTCGATTAGCCCGTATATATAATCGTATGCAATTCCACTTCGGACATAAAATTTTATTATGTTCCACCCTCCGGTAACGTATTTTTCATGCAATACAAACAACGGATTTTCTTCCCTACCGTATGTGACGGCATCCGGTATTTCAAATTTCGTCCGTAAACCTAGGTAGCAACGCGACATCAAGTAGGTTGCTCTTGCGTGAATATCTACGAGGGCCTTCGCTTCCGGAGATGGCCTTAAACGCGGAACTTTAGTTACAATTTTTTTCACTAACTTCTCCAGTTGCTCGAAAAACTGTAAATAAACCGGACGATTGCTTATCATCATCGATATCGCCACCTGACTCAAGAACGAATGGATGTGATTTTGAACTTGATCGTCTGCTTGACTGTAGTGATATCGTATGCACTTCATGAACAAACTGAAGTGTTCATCGCTAACGTAACGTTCTGCACGTGAAAACGAAGAGCACAGTTCCCAAACTAACGTCACTATTGATTTATCGTTGGGGCTCTTCTTGCGTATATCGTTCAAAAGTTCAATATCTATATCCGAAATATAATTCTTGTAATAATAGTATTTTATCGTGTGTAATCTGTAAATCGGCTTAAAGGTAAAGCTGCGGTGGATGAATTTTTTACGTGCATTTTCACACATAGCTGGAATAACGTATGTTACTAACGATGAGTGTAGCGTTCTAAAACATTTGAAAGAATAAATAGTTAACAAGGGGATTAAAAGTACTTACTTATATTCCTCATTGTCTTTTTCTAATAAGCAAACGATATCGTTTTCAATAATATTATAGTAAACTTCATTGACCTGGTGATTGTACGTAGAAACGACTTTTTCAAATAATAAATGTGCTGCGTACGCAGTATGGTTTTCTTGAAATCCTTGGAAAATTCTTTCCAAAACCTGTTCGAATTTCGTAATGGTCGTAACATGCTTCTGATAGAAAAATTTACAAACGTAAAACTCTAATTTCGACCATTTCGGTAACGTCAATAGCTCTTCGAATCTGACCTTTTGTTCGTCTTCGGTGCTCCAGCTTTTCAATATGTATTCGACGATGGAAAATACGAGACGTGCGCTTCTTTTATCTGCCGGGCCCAGTAGGGCTTGTAGTTTGCGTAAAATTTCGGTTTCCCGATCTTTCAATACGAACTTACGAATAACTTTGTTTAAGAAACATAATAGGTTGTAAATGTCGTTTTGTGATGCCATTTTTGAGATGATGCAGTCGTACATTTGTAAAACCGTTTGATTATCTAAATCGTCCAGCTTGAACGTAAGCAATACTTTTATCTCGAACAAATGATTCGATGGAGGTACTTCTCCTGCAAACGTTTCGTACTGCTCCTCTACCGATGAGATTAAAGCTTTAACCGCATGGTTAGGCTCTTTGTACGTTAGAATCAGGTCTCTGCGAAAGGTTTCAAGCAATTTATAGTAAGCATGATCTCCAACAACCGTGGGATGTCTCAGCTTTCGTACAGTGGGCGCTATCCTTTGGTACATCTATAAATTATATGAATATTAGTCAGAAACAAACCTACGAACAAGTTTTTGTTATTTACTAATCTCGCAGCTTCCCAGCGGGCATCCATATTAATGTTTTTCACAAACTTATCAACATAACCTATAAATCGTTACGACCATTTACCCGCCTTTTAAAACAGATGGTACCTAACTGGATAGTGCTGCTATCTGTTTTGAGTTTCAAAACATTCTGAAACATTTGAATACAACAATTTGGTGGTGGGGGGAAGTAAAAAATAACTTTGCATTCTAACTCGTTAATAAATAAGAATTATTATGTTTTATTACGATCTTTGCATATCAATGAAAGCTTGTGAAGGAAATAAAAATAAAAAAGTAGGAATGAAAAATGAGGTATTTAAGGTACTGGTTGAATAATGGAGGGATGCTTGCTTCAGAAATTCCAAAGTAGGAAAAATATTCTTTAAGGAATCCAATATTATTTTTAAGCATGACTAAAACAATATATACTAAAATAGTATCATGCAACTTTGCTCATAACTTCAATAATTTCTACAGTGAATTTAAACAGTGTTCATATACTTCAATATTTCTAAAAGTTGTCAAAAATGATTGCTTTGGTCAATTTTTATTAATCTATGTACACATGAATTATTGATTATAGTAGATAATCTTCAATATACACAAGCGTAATCAAATCATCCTCCATTCCATCTGATATCCAAAAAACCTTAATTCCTCACAATTCCAAATCTCCTAGACTGTATGGCCTTCCTAAAAT
>JAWQRJ010002068.1:0-14264 GCA_033557515.1 Diorygopyx duplodentatus | reverse complement strand
TAACTGAATTTAGGTGCGCGGCAAATGAATTTGTCTGTGCAATTTATTGCAAAACCTCTAAAATCATTGCGCGGCCGCGCGCCCGCGCAGCTTAGAGGGAACCTTGATCATAACGTGTATTTTTCACGATATTTCGTTTGAAAATACGTAATTTTTGAAAATTCGATTTTTTGTGAGATTCGTATATTCTCTTGCTGTAATCAAATCCTGCGTAGGAAGAAGTTAAAATCTATACATGATCTTATAGAAAATCATCTACAGATTCCAAAATTCCAATCCGCGTCTTCATAACGTTTATGTATTTCGTTCGAAAGTCCGTAATTTTTGAAAATTCGAATTTTTGAGAG
The DNA here is from genome assembly GCA_033557515.1 of Diorygopyx duplodentatus. NCBI lineage: Eukaryota > Metazoa > Arthropoda > Insecta > Coleoptera > Scarabaeidae > Diorygopyx > Diorygopyx duplodentatus. Next base: position 13,917 of record JAWQRJ010002068.1, on the reverse strand, counting down.
ATTCGCGTATTCTCTTACTGTAATCAAATCCTGCGTAGGAACGAATTAAAATCTATACGACATCTTATAGCAAATCATCTGGAAATTCCAAAATTCCAAACCGCGTCTTCATAACGTTTATATTTATCACGATATTTCGTTTTAAATCCGTAATTTTTGAAAATTCGAATTGTTGCGAGATTCGCATATTCTCTTACTGTAATCAAATGTTGCGTAGGGAAGAATTAAAATCTATACGGGATCTTATAGGAAATCATTTGGAGATTCCAAAATTCCAAACCGCGTCTTAATAACGTTCATATTTTTCACGATATTTAGTTTGAAAATCGGTAATTTTTTAAAACTCGAATATCTGAGAGATTCGTATATTCTCTTACTGTAATCAAATTCTACATACTAACGAATTAAAATCTATACGGGATCTTATAGGAAATCATTTGGAGATTCCAAAATTCTAAACCGCGTCTTCATAGCGGTTACATTTTTCACGATATTTCGTTTGAAAGTTTGTAATTTTTGAAAATTTTGAATTTTGGAGGGATTCGCATATTCTCGTTCTGTAATTAAACCCTGCGCAGGATAGAATTAAAATCTATACGTGATCTTATAGGAAATCATTTGGAGATTCCAAAATTCCAAACCGCGTCTTAATAACGTTCATATTTTTCACGATATTTCGTTTGAAAATCGGTAATTTTTTAAAACTCGAATATCTGAGAGATTCGTATATTCTTTTACTGTAATCAAATTCTACGTACTAACGAATTAAAATCTATACGGGATCTTATAGGAAATCATCTACAAATTCCGAAATTCCAAACCGCGACTTCATAACATTTATATTTTTCACGATATTTTGTTTTTAAATCCATAATCTTTGAAAATTCGAATTTTTGGGAGATTCGCATATTCTCTTACTGTTATCAAATCCCGCGTAGGAGAGAACTAAAATCCATACGGGATCTTATAGGAAATCATCTTCAAATTCCGAAATTCCAAACCGCGACTTCATAACATTTATATTTTTCACGATATTTCGTTTTTAAATCCATAATCTTTGGAAATTCGAATTTTTGGGAGATTCGCATATTCTCTTACTGTAATCAAATCCTGCTTAGGAAAGAATTTAAATCTATAAAGGATCTGATAGGAAAGCATCTGGAGATTTCGAAATTCCAAACCGTGTCTTCATAACGCTTATATTTTTCACGATATTTCCTTTGAAAGTCCGTAATTTTTGAATTCGTAATTCGAATTTTTGAGAGATACGCATATTCTCTTAGTGTACTCAACCCGCTTAGGGAAGAGTTAAAATCTATACGGGTTCTTATAGGAAATCATCTGGAGATTCCAAATTCCAAACCGCGCCTTCATACCCTTTATAATTTTCACGATATTTCGTTTGAAAATCCGTAATTTTTTAAAACTTGAATATCTGAGAGATTCGTTTATTCTCTTACTTTAGTCAAATTCTACGTACTAACGAATTAAAATCTATACGGGATCTCATAGGAAATCATTTGGAGATTCCAAAATTTCAAACCGCGTCTTAATAACGTTTAAATTTTTCACGATATTTCGTTTGAAAATCCGTAATCTTTGAAAATTCGAATTTTTGAAAGATTCGCATATTCTCTTACTGTAATCAAATACTGCGTAAGAAAGAATTAAAAAAGTCTGTACGGGATCTTATAGGAAATTATATAGAGATTCCAAAATTCCAAACCGCGTCTTCATAACGTTTATATTTTTCGCGATATTCCGTGTGAAAGTCCGTAATTTTTGAAAATTCGAATTTTTGAGATATTCGCATATTCTCTTAGTGTACTCAAATCCCGCTTAGGGAAGAGTTAAGATCTATACGGGTTCTTATAGGAAATCATCTGTAGATTCCAAAATTCCGAACTGTGTCTTTATAACGCTTATATTTTTCACGATATTTCGTTTTAAAATCGGTAATCTTTGAAAATTCGAATTTTTGAGATATTAGCATATTATCTTACTGTAATCAAATCTCGCTTAGGAAAGAGTTAAAATCTATACGGATTCTTATAGGAAATCATCTGGAGATTTCTAAATTCCAAACCGCGTCTTCATAAAGGTTATATTTTTCACGATATTTCGTTTGAAAATCCGCAATTTGTGAAAATTCGAATTTTTGAGATATTCGCATATTATCTTATTGTAATCAAATCCTGCTTATGAAAGAATTTAAATCTATACGGGATCTTATAGGAAATCATATGGAGATTCCAAAATTCCAAGCCGCGTCTTCACAACGTTTATATTTTTTACGATATTTCGTTTTAAATCCGTAATTTTTGAAAATTCGAATTGTTGGGAGATTCGCATATTCTCTTACTGTAATCAAATCTTGCGTAGAAAAGAATTAAAATCTATACGCAATCTTATAGGAAATCATTTGGAGATCCCAAAATTCCCAACCGCGTCGTAATAACGTTCATATTTTGCACGATATTTCGTTTGAAAATCCGTAATTTTTGAAAATTCGAATTTTGGAGGGATTCGCATATTCTCGTTCTGTAATTAAACTCTGCGCAGGAAAGAATTAAAATCTATACGTGATCTTATAGGAAATCATCTGGACATTCCAAAATTCCTAACCGCGTCTTCACAACGTTTATATTTTTTACGATATTTCGTTTGAAAATCGGTACTTTTTGAAAATTGGAATTTTTAAGAGATTCGCATATTCTCTTACTGTAATCAAACCCTGCGTGGGAAAGAAGAAAAATCTACACGATGTCTTATATGAAATCATCTGGAGATTCCAAAATTTCAAACCGCGTCTTCATAGCTGTTATATTTTTCACGATATTTCTTTTGAAAATATCGAGACGTTCTCAATTTCAATAACCTCTTCATTTCCAAGAACTCTGTATCATTGAATGTAAATCAAGTAGCTTTGTACGTACCGCTTATATAAAAGAAGACAAATTCCGCGTACTGATATTACTCGCAAAAAAAAGTTTGAAAGGAAAAAGTTTCAGGCGCTGCTCAGCGTCAACTCTTTGATGTCCGCCCGTACCAAAGGCTATCGGAAGTTAATATCTCGCGGCAGTTATCGGTACCGTCAACCATCGGTCGTCCTCAAGAAGAAGCCACGCCGCATCCTGAATCTCAAGCATGTCGAATGGGCGGCGCACGAGATTTTTCTATCCCGGGGACAAGTAAAAACGAAAAGAAACCAATCTGAACACAAATTACTCGCTTATAATATAAATTGGAAAGGCTGCACTCTTCTGAATTCGGCGGACGCGCCTCCCTTTTGGGCCAAATCCTTCAATTAGAGTTACACGGGATAAAAAGGATACGTGTTGTGTGAAATCTAAATTTCGAGTGTATTCAAATTTATCTTTTCACTCCTTTCTCTCTCTTCTCTAGAATATGTTCTTTTCTATACTTCATATCCGATATTGAAGGAGATGAGACTGAAGCGAGAAGATGTTTAAGTTTAAGTCGGGTAATGGCAACAATTCGCCTTTCTCTTGAAGTGGTGTGCGTTTTATGACCATATTATTCATGTTGCCATCAGTATGCGTCCGATAGGGGCACATAAGGAAAAACAATTCGGGAATTGACCGGGACCATCCCGGCAATAAACGGCCACTAAACAGAAATGTAAATGAAGCGGTCAGCGAAGACCTTCCAGATAAAACCTACGGCTCTATTGAGACCGCCAATGGAATAATAAAATTATACAACTCCCGCAGACAATTGATTTCGGCCATGGGGAAGTGGAAGCGCATAAAAAAATTGATGTATTCAAAATAAGAATAAAACCGAAGTGGCATATTGAAATTTCTTACATCAAAACTGCAAAATTGAAATATTGTTTTAAAACAAGCTGTGTTCATCTCGTTGACAAAAGCAAAACTTTTCTTCCTTTTCTTTCCCTCAAAAAATATTTACTCTTCTGCGGCAACGTCGACGAGACAAACTGATTCCGTTTTAGTATGTACATATTTATGGTCCTGTTAAATTGTTTTTCTTGCGGTAAAAGACTTCGGTCTGGCATTGCCGGACGTTCGGAGCTGAAAGGCATCAGTTCAAACATTGACCGCGCCATACCGCCACAGTGACTCTGTCCGGCCACTCGAGCGTTGAAAAACGGTCAGCAGAAGATAGCCAGGCTCGGCGGTTCGGTGGACTCCTAGGCCCTTCTATGCTCGTCTGGCCGCCAGAAGAGAAAGAGACGACCAGCGCTGAAGAGCGGGAACGAAGGAGACTTTAATCCATAATGCATGAACGGCGAGATAGTAGCGGGCAGCTAGCGGTAATAACTGGAGAGTCTCCTGTAGCCAGGCTGGGGCTGGGGTATAATTTTTAGCTGGGAGTTAGTGGGGTGGAAGAAGAGAAAATATGTTACTATCCAGAGTTGACAGTGAGCGTCCCCCCAGAAAATATTAATGCAAATCATTTTCTTTGGCCGGGGAACGGGCGCGGTCAGTGAAAATTGGAGGGACCGGGACCTCGGCCGTAACTCAGGTTTTATGACGAACCGTTGTCGGCAATTTAACGCCGCATTGGGGTAAAAAATATTGAATAACTCACTTGTATACCTCGCATGTCTGCTAAGGGTTGCTCGGTAAAAAGTTTCACAACGTTTCCTTTTGCATTCATACTCGTATTTTCAAGTTGCTTTCTTTTGCAAACCGTATTTCACGTTGGTGTAATTAAGAATGTGTAGCCGGAGGGAATAATGTTTTACGGCGTCTGCCGCAAAATGATGACAGAAGCAGGAGATGCGACTGTGCCAGGATAAAATGTGTAATAAAGCTGTATTGCCAAGCGCACGCGTCGACCTTACATAAATCACAGCCCTTATTAAGTCAAGTGGTTACGTCGTAACCCCGGAAGCTGTTACTTTAAAGAGGTGGATCTAAAAATATATATCGTTAGAGGAGGCTGTTGACGGGAGAATCGCAGGGGTCGCGTAATTCTGCCACTTAACGCGAAATTTTCCAGAATAAAGTTCTGAAATAAAAGCCCCGGTGAAGGAATTCGTTATTACTTCTTTTTAGTTACAAATTGCGTCATGCTGCATCAGCATTCCTTGAGTTGGTCATACGTGGTGACACATAACTCTTCCCTCCTTAAGATTGGACTTCTCCTGAAGAAATTGACATTCCATGTCTTCCTGGCGTAGCATTTTTTTACCATAGGTGATTAAGACTATTATTATTACAATTATTATGAAATACAATATTCATAATAGTCTTAAAATATAAATATTCTTTTTCATTAAAGTTTAATTTTATTCTTTCTAACGTAATGTTATTTTCTTTAACATTTATAGTGTTATTTAAATTCATAATAAAATTGAATTTATAATCTGGTGAAAATATTGTATATTCTCTATTCGATTTAGTTATACTAATGCTTATATCTTATTTATATTTTTATGATAACGCCCCGCCCCCGAATATTCTTCCCATTCCCTTCGCGACGAAAAGACAATAACCCTTGGAAAGCCTTAGGAGTCTCCCTTTCTTCTGGGGGTGACAAACGGCACAGTTTATTCGATTTCGCGTCCTCTAATCCACGAATCGTGTAAAATAATCCCCGGAATCGGCCGCTGTCTCCCGCTCAAACGACGGGGGAGTTTGAATTTACATTCGGCCTGGATTAACGGGATCTTCCACCTGTTTTCGGTTTTAATTATATCCGGGAATCCCGAAATTTTCGCTCTGCGATTACTCCAAATCCAGAAGCATTACGAGCGTGGGGAGCGAGCGTCGGAATCTTTGCGAGCAAAATTAGAAAGTTTATTTTTGCAGGAAAAACAAATTCTAAACAGCAGGGAATAAACGAAACGAAATATGTACCTTATGTTTTCGACAAAGAATTTTTCAACAATGAAAGCAGCCAAGATGACCAAAAAACTTGATGTTGCAGAAAATTTGAAAACCCCCCCTTTTAAGTCGATATGTATTTATTATAATAACGCAACTTAGGGTTGCGCAGAAGGAGAAGAAGTTCTGTGTTTTTTTTTCAGTCTGCTTGGCTGGGTCACCGGGAAAAGTTTTATGAACTGAGTCTTGAAGAGTGTTTTACGAAGTGTTCGCTGAAAACATCGTTTGCACATTGCCTGAGACTGTCATCGCGTGTGCATATGCCATAAAAGAGCGCAGAACGGCCTTGGAAATACCCATAAACGATTTTGTATTCGCAAGGTGGTATTTATCCCGCACTATCTTGAATTCTGAAACAGTTATATCATTCGCAGAAGAGTATCTATACGTAATCTTATAGGAAATCATCTGGAGATTCCAAAATTCCAAACCGCGTCTTCATAACGTTCATATTTTTCACGATATTTCGTTTGAAAATCCGTAATTTTTAAAAATTCGAATTTTTGAGACATTCGCATATTCTCTTACTGTAATCAAATTCTGCGTAGGAACGAACTAAAATCTATACGGGATCTTATAGCAAATTATCTGGAGATTCCAAAATTCCAAACCGCGTCTTCATAGCGTTTATATTTTTCACGATATTTCGTTTGAAAATCTGTAATTTTTGAACATTCGAATTTTTCAGTTGTAATGTAAATTCATTATATTGCTCAATGTTTCTTAATCGAAAATCTGGTATTCTACTATACATGTGGAGACATAACTCTTCCCTACTTAAGATTGGACTTCTCCGGAGGTTTTTATAGTTCTAGATCTCCTTTTCTCCTCTAGATTCTCTTGTGTTTCATCTTCTTAGTAATCAATTTCTTTCCATAAATAGTTATGATGACTAATTCAACGACTATTACTAGGTACATTAATCCAATGATTATTGTATCTATTAATTATTGATCGAAAATACAATTGTTTTGTTTTTTTTCAATATAAATTTATCTGGTCTAGTTTTATTTCGTTCTTTTGAACAATTGCAGTTTTATCTAAATCCATAATAAAATGAAATTTATAATCATTGATTCTTTGAACACTATTTTGAATATTTATTTCTTTAATTTGCTATACACATTCATTAATGAATAATGTAAGTTCTATACAATTAATTTTCCTGGTCCCTTTCCTCCAATACCCCTATCACCAATGTAATTTATATACTTGACACTATGTAACTTCACGGATTGGGTTGAAACACTTCTTTTACCGCAATCAATTACAAAACGACAGTTATTGTAGGTATTTTATAAAAATAAAGATAATAAAAATTTGAATTTTTTTTATTAATTTTAATGAATGGAATATTTTAGTTCGTTGTTTTGAATAAACTTTAATTTCCTTTGGTATTTTGATTTTAGAAACTGCGAAAAAAATATGTATGCAAAAAATGAAATTATAAATGCAAAAGTCAATTATAAAAATAACACTATTGGGTCATCATGTATAGACAACAACTCAAGCTTATTTATGACAGATTAGAATATGACAAGCCATGCGTGGCCTAATTTATTAACATGGTTTTACTCAAAATTATCCAGTCTGTGCGCAATTTTCATAATGCGTTATCAATTAAAAGGGAGATCGAGATCAGGCAGCTACAAGACAAGAAAGAAGAAAACTTTCTACACCTGTTATTACGTTGGATATTTATTATATTATTGTTGAGTCAGTGCTAATAAGATAATTGTTCTCACGCCACTTCATGTGGCTGTATACATTTAGTATAGGCAACCAACATTGCACCAATGCAATGCTTGTTGCAGTGCGGTAATGTAGAAATCTGTTGATCATTTGCTTTTATCTTTTTTTAAAATTCAAATCCTGATCAGTGAGGAATTATTAAGATTTAAAGATTTAATTTAAAATAAGAAGGGTTTAATATTACGTTAATAACTAAATTTAATCCACTTGTAAATTTCTGAAGGTCCCATCCGTTCCAAATCCATAACTTGGATCCAAATGAAGTTTGTCCTTCGGTACTGGCCCCGTCAATCTTAGTTTCTTCAATTTTTCTTTGTATTGCTCGTTTCCTAAAACGTATCTTTGCCACACATCAGCTAAATGTTCCAAACTGGGCATCGATCCGCCATAATCAGCCGGCAGAAGATCGTCAGAAAAATATGCCCGCAAACTTTGTACGTCGCTGTGGGAAACGATCTTAAAGTTCAAAATGAAAATAAAAAATAAAGAAAATATGTTTTGGAAACGGAATACCCTGCTCTTCATCTTCTGGGAAAGTACGGCTGTGCCTATGGTAATAATGGGTTTCGCAACAGCTGGTACATTTAGCAAGTGAATCATTTGCACTCGAGTTGGTAGCGCGTTGACGAAGAAATTTGCAGATTGAGCAACGGTGACCAAATCAACTTTAGAAATGACATCTAAAGTACAGTTACTAAAATTAGCTACTACTACCACACCTGCTGGCATCCGATCTTGAAAACACACAATATCACCTATAAGAAGTAAATATCAGAGATTCCATCAAATCCTTCAAATTCTCTACTTACTGATAAGTGTCGAGTATTTTAAAGTATTTTGCACATGCAATGTTTTCCCTGATTCATACAACGACAGAAAAAGAACACAATAACCATTTTCCGTTGCCTTTGGAGATAGAACGCAATACCTACGAATAAAATACATATAATTATATGCCTGGGAGGACTAAAAATTTGAAATTCTGTACTTTGCAACATTGTATTGTTCAAAAGCTTCAATTGTAAGAAACGATTCATAACTCAAGTAATTTAGAGTTTTTCTACCAATAATTGTTGCTTCAAACTTTTTTTTTGCCTTGATCAAATCGTCTTTGCACGACCGAAGAAAATTCGTGTAATAAATGTCATCTAAAAGTTTTTTTCTAAAGCTATGTTAACAAAAATACATTCCTCACCTATATCATGTGGCAAATGAGGCTCCGATTTTATCCAATCTTTAAACATCTTCAATGTTTTTTTGTGTCTATCTTCATCTATCCCAAGTATAGTATTCGCTTTAAGAAACTGCTGTTGTGTTAAAGGACTTACTGGTAAGTTTAACATTGCAAAGAAGACGCGAAATTGTGACACGTTTCAATGCTGTTTACAGACACTTATTATATGATAGTTGTTTGGAAAAAAACAACTATCAAGGCTATACAGTTGCATAACTTTGTTTTTCCTTTAATTGCGGCAATAATATTCTTAATTGATGTACTGATTTTTCAACGTAGATGCATAATTGTCCGACCGTAATTTCAATTTCCTTCCACCACTCTCCCAAATGCAACTGTTTCTTTTTTTTGAAAGGTTCGTTTTTTGAATGATTCGTAGTCTCGTTAGAGATGGAAGAGAATTGAGAAGAAAGGATTTGAATAAGTCTTAAATGAGCCAAACGCTTTTTTTTAATGGGTTAATCTTCGACGTCACCTAGTTGGTCACTGAATAGCTTAAGGAGCTGCTAGGAAGAAAGGAGAAGGAAAAATACTATAATAATACATCATAGAGATAATAATTTAATCAACTTTGTAAATTTCTAAATGTTCCATCCGCTCCAAAGCCATAATTTGGATCCAAATCAAGTTTGTCAAAATAATGCATTTAACTAAATTTAATCCACTTGTAAACTTCTAAATGTTCCGTCTGTTCCAAACCCATAACTTGGATCCAAATGAAGTTTGTTTTTTGGTACTGGTCCTGTCAATCTTAGCTTCTTTATCTTCATTTTGTACCCTTCGTTTTCCAAGATATATCTTTCCCAGGCACTAGCTAAATCATCCAAACTGGGCAATACGCCACCGTAATCAGCAGGCAAAAGTTCCTCTGGAAAATATTTCCGTAAACTCCGTACATCGTTGAGAAAAATTATCTAAAAGACCAGGAAATTAAAAATTAAGATGTCATGTTTGAAAATAAGCCTACCCTGTTTCTTAACTTTTCAGAAAGTGCAGCTCTGATCAGAGCGATAATAGGTTTAGCAGCGGTTGGTGCATTTAGAACATGATAATTTTTCATTCGCGTTGGCAAAACATTAAGCATGAAGTTCGCAAATTGACTGCCAACGACTAGGTTAACTTTCGAAGCAAATTCTATGCCACAGTTGGAAAAATCAACTATAAGTGTTATGCCTGAAATAAAATCTTGAAAAGAGATAATATCAGCTGTAAAAAAAGACATTTTATTGCAAGTACATTCCGATTTCCCGTTTCATCTATTTACTTATAAGTGTGCAGTACTTCAAACAGTTCGTTGTGGAAAAATCTTTCGCTGATTTTGGAAATGAAGCAAATATAATTCTATAACCATCTTCCGTTACCGTCGGGGAACAAATGCAGTATCTACAAATAAACAATGTTTATGAACCAAGTTAAAAATGCGATCGCTCACTTTGCGAGATTGCCCTGTTTAATAACTTCCGCTGCAAGAAGCGACTCATTGCTTAAAAATTCTGAACCTTTTCTACTAATAATATTGGCTTCAAATTTTCTTTTCGCTTTTCCCAAATCATCCTTACATAAGCGCAGAAACATTGAGTAATAGGTTTCATCTAAAAGTTTCGAATTGGAACATACGTACACCAAAAATACAAACCAGACTTACCTACATCATGTGGTAGATGTGGTTCTGATTTTATCCAATCCTTAAAGACCTCCAGAGTTGTTTTATGTCTGATTTCGTCTATACCAAGTTCGGCATTCACTGTCAGTAATTGTTCTTCAGTTAGGGGAATCAATGGTAATTCCATTCTAAACGAAATTAACATCAAACCAAAAATGAGATGAAAAACACTCTCCAACGTTTGTATAAATACGCTTACATGATGCGGTTAGGAAATTACCAGTCAAGGTAAAATAATTTTAAGCAATTTTAGTTAATTGACTAATTTATTAATTGATATTCGTCTATTTCGCTGTGAGAAAAAGATATTTTTTGTATGTTTAAATAATCGCAAGCGTAAGTTGTTAATCCACTTGCAAATTTCTAAAGCTACCTGCAATGCCAAAGCTTTGGAACTGTCCTAAATATTCTTTATGCTTGGAGACAGGTCCTCTTAATTTCAATTTCTTCAATACCCCCCTCCAGTCGTTATTCTCCAAATAGAACAGCTCCCATTCTTTGGCTAAAGAATCCAAACTTTCGGCGCTGCCACCGTACTCTTGAGGTATCACATTTTGTTCCAAGTAATCTTTCAACCGTTGCATGTCCTCGTGAAAAAAAATTCTTTTCTTAATCTTTTCTGGCATCGTAGCCCTTAACATAGCAATTAATGGTTTTGAAATCAACGGAATATTCAGAAGATGAAATTCCTTCAGTCTGGATGGTAAAGTAAGCATAGCAAACGAAACCATCTGATGTATAGATGTAAAGTCGAATTTTGCCAGGTGTTCAATAGTGCAATTACTTAAATCGGTAACGCATATTATTCCTGCAGTTAAGTCAACGTGAAAAAGTGCATCTCCTAAAAATCAAATATAACAATATCGGTTCATTTTTTTTAATAACTTCACCTAATGTCATTCCATATTTAAAAGTTTGTTTCAAATCATACATCTTTGATTCTTTTGGAAACGAATAATACATTACTCTGTAGCCATCAACAGTCAGATGTGGCATAATTACGCACTGTCTGCAAAAAGTGTAAAGTTTCTTTATTAAATACATTATAACCAAAAAAAAACTATATGTCTTACCTTGAGATGTTGCTGCGTAAAATTATTTCTTTGGGAATCACGGTATCATACGTTAAGATCCATTCAGTATTTCTCGCCATGATATTAGCTTCAAACTTCTTTTTAGCCTTACTTAAATCGTGCTTACAAAGCCTCAAAAAATTTTCTACGTAGCTATCGTCTAAATCATCTGGCAGATGTTTTTCGCATTTTATCCATTGTTTAAACACTTCAAATTGCCGTTTATGTCTTACTTCATCTTCATTTAGATCGTCGCGGATTATTCCCCACTGTTCTTCATTTGCTGGCACTATCGGTAACTTCATTTCGTTAGTAGATGAGCCGTTATTGTGCGGTAAGATTTACTGTTCTTGCAAAATCTTGATTTTGAGATATGTTACAATTCTTATACAAAAGTTAGTTCTATTCGACAAAAACTTACGACTTAAACATGAGATAATGAAAAAATGTGGGCTACCAACACAAGTAAAATGAAGAATGAAAATGTGACATATCGACAAAACAGACAAATATAAACTCCTCAGTATATTTAGCCATGGAATAAGAACAACAATTATGAAGAATGTGAGAAACTTAAGGTCAATTTGAAGTCAAATTGAAAATTCGTGGTCAAAGGACAATGATTATAACTCCAAATGTATGATATATAAGTTCAAACATTAATTCATTCAAACATACTGTCTGTGTCATTCAAATCATATTTTAGGTTTTTTTATCGTTTTGTGGTTATATTTAAAGCAAATCCAAGGGGAACGAAAAACTGGTACTTATTTTAAATTGAAGTTTCGACCATTATTGGTTACACTTTAATTCATCATATCTACAAAGCTAATAATCACAAATCAAGGTTAAAGTGTTCTTTGATTGAAGGGCAATCAAAGAACACTAGAGTTACTTTCTTTAATTGACAAGTTGCCAATTTTCTCTACAATACGAAAACAAAATAATGCATTTAATAACTAAATTTAATCCACTTGTAAACTTCTAAATGTTCCATCCGTTCCAAAGCCATAACTTGGATCCAAATGAAGTTTGTCTGTTGGTACTGGTCCTGTCAATCTTAGTTTCTTTATCTTCATTTTGTATTCTTCGTTTTCCAAGATATATCTTTCCCAGGCACTGGCTAAATCATCCAAACTGGGCAATACGCCACCGTAATCAGCAGGCCAAAGTTCCTCTGGAAAATATTTCCGTAAACTCCACACATCATTGTGAAAAATTATCTACAAGACCATGGAATTAAGAAGTAAGATGTTATGTTTGAAAATAAGCCAACCCTGATTCTTAACTTTTCAGAAAGTATAGCTTTGATCACAGCGATGATAGGTTTAGCAGCGGTTGGTGCATTTAGAACATGATTATGTTTCATTCGCGTTGGCAAAACATTAAGCATGAAGTTCGCAAATTGACCGCCCATGACTAGGTTAATTTTCGAAGAAAATTGTATGCTACAGTTGGAAAAATCAACTATAAATGTTACGCCTGAAGCAAAATCTTGAAGACATAATATCAGCTGTAAAAAAGACATTTTATTACAAGTATGTTCCGATTTTCCATTTTATCTAATTACTCATAAGTGTGCTATACTTTAAACAGTTCGCTGTGGAAAAATCTTTCGCGGATTTTGGAAATGAAGAAAATACAATTCTATAACCATCTTCTGTTACCTTCGGAGAACAAATGCAGTATCTACAAATAAACGATGTATATGAACCAAGTTAAAAATGCGATCTCTCACTTTGAGAGATTGCCCTGTTTAATAATTTCCGCTGCAAGAAGCGACTCACAGCTTAAACATTCTGAACCTTTTCTACCAATAATATTTTCTTCAAATTTTCTTTTCGCTTTGCCCAAATCATCCTTACATAAGCGCAGAAATGTTGAGTAATAGGTTTCATCTAAAAGTTTAGAATTTGAACATACGTACACCAAAAATACAAACCAGACTTACCTACATCATGTGGCAGATGTGGTTCTGACTTTATCCAATCCTTAAACACCTCCAGAGACCTTTTATGTCTGATTTCGTCTACACCAAGTTCGGCATTTACTATCAGTAATTGTTCTTCAGTTAGAGGAATCAATGGTAATGCCATTGTAAACGAAATTAAGATCAAACCAAAAATGAGATGAAAAACATGCTCCAACACTTGTATAAATACCATTACATGCTGCGGTTAGGAAATTCCCACTCAAGGTAAAATAATTTTAAGCAATTTTAGTTAATTGACTAATTTATTAATTGATATTCGTCTATTTCGCTGTGAGAAAAAGATATTTTTTGTATGTTTAAATAATCGCAAGCGTAAGTTGTTAATC
>JAWQRJ010002067.1:0-14266 GCA_033557515.1 Diorygopyx duplodentatus | reverse complement strand
TCGAAGCTAAGGGGGGAAGAGTTATATGCCCGCACGCCTAAGAAGATGCCAATTCAGCACAATAAGATGCAAACTCACCATGAAGATAGGAAAAGAGTATAAAAGCCGCTCGAACCATTAGACATTAGTTCATTTGTTTTCAAGTTACTCTCTGTAATTGCTCTGGAATCTACAAACAAATAAATTAGTAAGCAAATCAGGTTTTACCATTTTAATTTCTTTTGATATCCCTGAAACTTGTTTTGTTGAAAAAGTAGGTCACGTTTGGAAAATGGACCAACAGAGAATGATGGGCCATTTGAGAATTCTTAAATGGGTAATCGTTTTACTCTTTTTTGGAATTTCTAATATTTTCTTTTTTTTGAAAATTTTCAACCTATAAACAACTGTTGATTTTTTTAAGCTTAAGTAATATAAATTATCATCAGTTTTATATGTGCTAGCACCAATAAAACCTTGAAGTTTTCAAAGAGTACATTTATATAGTTTAAAAGCAAGTGTTTCAATTTTTAATATTTACTATTACAATTAGAATATCGAACAATATGTTTCGAAACGGAATGATGTCGTTACTTTCAATGTGAATAGATCTTGAATTCTACGCTGTGTCTTCCTTTCACTTTAGGTTATGAAAACCGAGATTCACAGGTTTTTTTTTCTCTTGTTTACTTATCTTTATGTAACCGTGCAGCTGCCCGTATTTAAAAGTTTTCGTTTAATTTATTGGCGTAGGTTGTAACGTACGGTAGCCACGATATTTAGTAAGAACATTATATGTATATACACATTTAAATTTCCCAGTAAAGTTTAGTTGTTGCATCCTGTTTCATAACTAGAATATTGCATTTTACTCACCTGCTTATATAAGTTGAGAACGTACGATAAGGATGTGAGGAACGGTTAAAGAAATACGACGGTTTTTCATAGTAACTTTATATAATCAAAAAAAATGACGAACAAATGCGTCTTCCATACAACGAAAAAAAAATTAATTTAATTCACTTTTTACGTATAAAAATAAAGAGAGCAAATTTATTCGCCTACGAATGCCTACAAGAAGACTGAAGGACAAATGTACAATATATATTACAATAATAATAATAATAATTGAGGCGAACAAAGAAGTGACGTAACGGCACAACAAGTGGTTAGGAGGTAATAAGTACAAAGAATTAAAGACGACTTTTTTGTTTTGTTTCCAAATACTTATTAGGTTGCACTTTTTGAAAAATCTCAACGGATTTTTCAAAAAGTCCAAAAAAAAAAGGAAAAAGAAAAAAATACTTTCGTATAAAATGACTTAGTTTAAATAATAATATTAATAATAACAGGAACATAATTTGAAAAAAAAACATGCTATTTATTTAGACTTACGGACTAACGCTCACTAAATGTACATGAAATTGTAAATTTTTTCCCGATTTCAAAGTCAATGGCATTGTCTTTATTTCGAGGGATTTTTAGTCTCTCAACTTCACAATTTTTGACTTAGCGTGTAAAAAATCACAACATGATCGTGGTATCTTGTCATTTACTGGAACGGACTGCGACCATACGATAAGGCGAGACTGGCTAAACAATACGGCGCCAAAATCTTTGGTGAACGAACCTTAAAATCTACCACCAATGGCGAAAACTAAAGAGATACTAAAATTAAATAGAAAAAGACTATCTTACAGGACATAAAGTAATAAATAATTACACCCATTAGCGAGATTTTGAAAAGGTTCACATTATAAACATCGCAACTAACGCAAATTTACGAAGTACGTCAAACCGTTTAGCGGCTTCGCCATCATCGCAAAGTCGGGACCTTCTAACTTATAGCATTAAGTACATACTCACCATTCAGAAACGCATTCATAAATAATTCACAACTATCAATTAATCAGTAGAAAAGAATAAATACAATCATATTTACAGAGCACTAATTTTTAGTCATTTCTTTTTTTTTTGGGATACTAAACCTCAGTTGCGAACAGACCTGTTGCTATCGCTTCTTGAGGATGAAAGTGTTCTTCTATCACATAAACACCATTGGATTCTTTTTCCGATGGCCTTTTATAAGGAGAGGGGACATCACTGCAAAAAAAAATTTTTTTTAGAATGGAAAGGCATTAAAAATTATGGAAAAGTTATATGAATACTAACAAATATTGTAATGGGAAATTCGTTATTATCTTCTTTCTTCATTTTTTTTGCACATCAAAAAATGTTTAGATCAATTACCACCGAAATAAAACACTTGGGGACGGACAAAAGAAGTGAGCTCAGGGCGGCAACAATGCCGACTGTTTAACTGAATTGTAATGATTTTTTTTAAATGTGGATAAGGTAAGTAAGTTAAAATTAAATATCTCTAAGAAACTATATGGTTATATTGTGATATATTACCTAGAGCCACACACAGCCGATGAAGTATTGGACATCACAGAGAGACGCTTGATGTGTTCGTAATCGGGCTCCTGTAACTTGGTAGGTAAATGAGTCGAAGGATTCCTGCACTGTACTAATGGTTCAGTGTTCAATTGTTTTTGGGAACGTGTCCTTTGTAAACTATACACTGGTCTACCGTCGATCACTTGATGAGAAGTCTTTGGGAAGGTATCACCTTCGTTAACACTAATATTAGAAACACTGCAATCGTCCAGAGAGGTTAAGTTTGAGGTGTGCACGTTGTTGGTGCATTTACCCCACGTGTTTTTGATCATGTGCGCGTCGGCGGACATGGCGGCGCCTCTCTTCGCGAAACTACTGCTGGCCGTGTTTTGTGCGTTTTGTAAGCGAGCTTCTTCGTCTTCCTTGGCTTTCTCCCTTTTTCTTTTGTGCTTCATGCATATGATGACGCCTACGGCTACCAGAACCAGTAAGGGGACGAAAGTGGAGATGGTAGCTATCACCACAACGTGCTCCGTGGTGAAATTCGATTCGGATGATATTCTGGCGCTGGGAGCGACGTTGGATGCGGATTCGTCGCAAGTTTTTCCGCTGAAGCCTGGCGTGCAGTAACATTCGAATCCGTGGATGGTGTTTACGCAATTTCCGCCGTTTTGGCAAACGTTTCCGCTGCATTCGTCGACTTCGATACTGCAATCTTTTCCAGAGAACCCAGGCGCGCAATTACATTGATAGTCGTTGGTTAGTTGTAAACAAGTACCTCCGTTTGCGCAAGGTTTCGCCAAACAATAGTCCACTCTTTTATCGCAAAGGTTGCCGACGAAACCCGGCACACATTTACAACGAAATTCGTTTATCATATCCACGCAAGTCCCTCCGTTCAAACAAGGATTGTCCAAGCAGTCGTCATAATTAACTTCGCAGTTCTTCCCGACGAATCCCAAATGGCATTTGCATTCGTATCCGTTCGGTTTTTCAACGCAACTTCCTTGGTTCTTACACGGATTGAGGGTACATTCGTTGAGCCTGGTTTCGCACAAACTTCCTCCATAGACAGCTGGGCAATCGCATCTGTACCCTCCTCCCGTTTCCGAACAGGATCCACCGTTCTGACAGGGGTTCTCTTTGCAACTCGAAGTCTGCTCACAATGCACACCTTGATAACCAACTGCACACAAACAAGAGACGGAGGTGCCATTTCCGACGCAGGTTCCTCCGTTTAAACACCTCGAATTGTTGCATCCGTTGATCGCAGTCTCACAATCGGTCCCATTGAATCCCGGAGGGCAACTGCACGTGTAACTTCCTTGCCCGGTGTTTCTACAAGTACCACCGTTCTTGCACGGCTTATGGTTCGTGCAGAAATTCAAATCTTGATTGCAGAAAAGACCACCCCAACCTTCGTTGCATAGGCAATCCCAAGGCTTCACGCAACTACCGTGATTGCAACCGGGATATCTTTGGCATTGATTGCATTTTGGACCTTCCCAACCAATTTGACATCTGAAACAAAAAAAAGAACGATCAATTTCTGTTTTTATGTTACGTCTTGTTATTATTCTAATCGAGTATTTATTTGGAAGCCGCGCGGTTTGTATCGGAAAGCTCATTGAGTTGCAGCTTGTATCGCCGGTGCAACTAAAGAAGAGCGCGCGGGGAGGTGTGGGGGGGATGTTACACGCCCACAGAACAGTTTCCCACGCTGCCCGGTGGCAAGTATGCGGGTCAAGGAAAGGTTAACCTCAGGTCGGCGTCCCAATCCGCATACTCTCTACAGTGCACATCTTCCGTACCCGAACGGGAAAATTTTCTCCGGTGCACCTATACCTACTCTTTCTTTCGCCGGTTTGCGTTGCGACGTTCCGCAATCTATTGAACTCCGTTAGAAACTGCCTAATTAGGATACTTAACTAAATTAACCCGAAAATTTCGAAGAACTAACTGTATATATTTAATATGTGGTCAGTTTAGCGTGTGGGATCAAAGTAGTTTTAACCCGCGTTCCAACTTATAGGTTAACGTAAAGGTTTATTAATTTGATTTACTTTGTTTTGTTGAAAGTGTATGTCAAATACTTTGGATACTAAATACAGTTTATTGGTATTAAACTTGAAATTCAACACATTTACTATTGCCAAACATAACCTCATAACTGTCAAATTGAGACGTACAAGCATATAAACATTGACTTCTTCAATTGATCGTCCCATACATTATTGTGTTGTAGCGAAGTTTTCTAACGTCTAGTGAAACTTTTTGAATGAAAAATATCCTACCTGCATTCATTTGGCACGTTGCAAAAACCGTGTACTTCATCACAGCCAGGACTGCAGCGAGCTATAACAAAAAGAGAAAGCGTAGTGCGATAAAGTTCCTGCGAGAGAAGGATGGGTAATGGTGGTATTAAGTAAGGAAGTGATGGGAAGGTAGAGGGGTTATAATAATTGAAGACGCAACCAGTAGAGTGGAACCGGCGTTTTCCAGAGAAAGATGGAGACAGGGGGCATATGGTACTTACGTTTTGTGCAGTAGTCTCCCTGCCATCCAGCGAAGCAAACTCGTTCACCGGTGGAAGAACACGTAAAATGACCGAAGTTGTCATCCCTCGGTCTGCAAAGGTTCTCGCAGCCTTTCCCGAAATAAGTCGCGTTACAGGTCACTCGGAATTCAACTTTTAAACCATAACCGTCGGCCACGTCTTCGTACGATGTCCATTTTTGCCCCACTTCTAGCCACGTCTGAGTTGCGAGCCTTATTAAAACTGAAAAAGACAAAAAACAAAAGCGTTAATCACCGACCACTACCTTGTACATAAAAAATAATTTCCACGCCACAGAACAATGCACGGGTTTTTATTCACGTTATATAAAATATACCTGGGAATTTCTCTATGTACAGTTACCGGTTTATATTAAAATAATTAATATACCCGGAAACAAACTACACTAACTTTGCGAACTCTTTTTTTCTCTCACTCTACTTAATTAGTTTCTCGTAAATCTTTATATAAAAACTTGATAGCATTAATTAAGCATATAGTCATGAACCACAATACTAAATTAGAGTCTGACGGTAGGTAATTTTCAGAAAACACAGTTGCCATGTTGAAAATTCTCTCTCTTTATCTTTGATAGTTATTTCATTTTGAACTTAAATATCATAAATCCTAATAATAGTAAATATAAAACAAAATTAAAAGTTATTTAAGTATAGTTAAGTTAGTATAATAGTTAAGTAAAAAAAAAGTGCCAAGTATGTGTAGTTAATGATCTACATTTACCGAAAAAAAAAGAGAATGAAGAAGTAAAGGAAGAATGGAGAAGAAAAGAATCGGTGGTATACATCTGTCCAAAAACTGTCAGCTTACTCGACTTCTAATCAATTGTTCGGCAGATGGTTAAGATTTTCGTGTGAGAAGATTTCTCAGGTAGCTCCGAGTAAAAACAGGCAGAGGAGAGGCCATTCTATAAGACGAAATGTGTGAGTACACCTGCATTATCCCTGCGTCCTGCAAGAGTTGAGAACTGCAGCTGTATCCGGTGTGCTTCGCTACACTAAAACACCTTTTATTCTAAACTGCTGAACTCTGATTCAAATCTCGTTGCGGGTATCGAAAATACCTCGATCTGATATCGAAGAATCGCGTGCTTGATGTTTCTTCTTCAACGTACAGTGCGATGAGTAAATGCGTAGAGGTACACTCTCAAAGTGTAGGTACCACACTCGAAGTGTAGGTACACTCTCGTGTTCAGGTAGTGAAACGTTATCAAGCCGTAGCGAAAGGAAGTTTGAGATAATATTCCATATTAGGGGGAGCCCAAGCAAAAGACAGGACATCCGGTCCTTGGTTGCTCTAAATTTTAAAATGCTCTATAGGCAGGATTTTTTTTTTATAAGAAAACCGTCGGCTTTAATATGAGAATCTTTTTATATAAAACTGGAACCGTTGTGTAAAAAAAGGAACCGTTGTGTAAAAAAGGAACCGTTGTGTAAAAAAGGAACCGTTTTTGTGTGAAATGACCTCGTACGGTGCCATGGAAGAACACAAAAGGTTCTCTTTGCTTTTAATTAACGTAGATCCGTTAATATATGGTTAGCTATCTAGGCAGGCAGGAATTTAATTCAATTGTGAATAGGAAAAGAAATTCCCCCATTTAATTTCATTCAATTCTCTTTTAAAAGAAATACAACCTGCTCATCGTCACTTTAATTATAATTAACACATGGTAACGAGTTTTAATTTATATTTTTTATTATTCAAGAAGACTATATACATATAACTACAGAAGAAGTAGCGAAGCAACCCGTATAACTATTACTAACTAATTTGTAAATTATAGTAAAAATGAGACATTATTGTCACATATTTAATTCAATATTATTCAGATTATATTTTCGGATTTAATAACTAGACTAAGTAGAAAAGATGACCCTTAGTACAGTGTGGTTCATTTTGGATGTTCTCATACGATTATTCTATCGGAGCTATTCCGATTTTGCTAATTTTGAAAATTGTTCCTATCTCATTAACTATTTTTTCTCCCACTTTGCGGGGGGAGTTGTGCGTCTTATACTCGAGGAAGGCTAAATGTGCAAATTTCAAAAAAAAATCTTATAAGTCTTATAGTCTGTAAAATACGGTACCTGCAATATATTATACCGGGTGAGTTAATAGTCACCCGGTATAATATATCTGTGTCATTCTATTCCTTTAGTGATTGAAAAAAGAAAAACATTTTTTCATAAATTAAAAAGAAAATAAAAAAAAATGGTCGAGACTAGTTGGGTATAATACAATAAAAACCCATATAATCAGAATGTGTGGTGTCTTATTTGATATTCACCAAGATTAAAGTTGTGAACGATGTTTTTTTTTTGGGACACGTGCGCCCCAGCTGTCAAAATTTGTTTGAGATATGATGCTTCCGTTTTTACCTTAGTAAGAATGACACGCGGGGGAAATTCTTGGCAGCTGTTGCGTTTTCCCGATAAGCAGTGCATCTGAAGAATTGTTTAAATAACTCTCGGTGTTACTTTTTAATGGCACAAACTGTACGTAAAGAGCCAGGTGCTATACAAAATAACCGTCCTCTCATACTCTTGGTGGCTCCCCTCTATATACACAACACCAGCACACACACACACACACGTACGCACACAGAGCCGTTCTGTGCTGGTTTGCTGGTTTATGCCTTCCCTATTTTTCGGGACACTCTTTAAATATATTTTAACTTTATCTTTGGGAAAATATTTTCCTAAAGGACTTTTTTAACTTGATGTGACAGTTAAATAATGAAAAGGGAATAGAGACTATTTATAAATTTACTTACCATCTACTGTTGAGTTTCCATTTAAAGCTTCCACGATGAGCGAAAAGGAGCTCTGCAAAAAGAAACAAATTTTTTTCGTCAAAGAGAAAACAACTTTCACTATAAACAATGTAGAGAGTGGTAGGATAAGGTATAGAGGAGGATCTTCTTCTGCATTGTGTTACAATAATATTGAGAAATGGTAGATAATTGAAAAGTCGGTAATTATAATCTGTTATATAACGCCAGCGTGGTATAAATATCAAAGCATTAATTATTTTTAAAAGCAAGTAACGCGTAGCAGGAATTCGCTATTACGAAACACCTTGTAGGAAGGAACGTAACATCTTCAAATTGCTCCACGCTTTCCAATTTTACTGTACCGACGCGGCGGCGAAAATATCGAAATTCTTTTTCGTTTTCAACATTTGCAATTCCACCGTTCGCGAAAGTGTTTGAGGAAGGAAAAAAAAAGCGACAGGTAACTGATCCAATCGATAGATCTAAATTACAATTAATTTGAATTTATATACAAGGTAAAGTTCCCACGGATACCTGTTTTGAACGCGTATAATAAGTAACAAAATTCTTCAGCGGAAATAGTACACTCTGGACAACAATCTTCTGGTCCAATCTCTTGATCCCATCCTCTCGCTGGTATACAGCGCAAACAAATCCATTTACGAAAATGAAACCAAAACCTTTACGAAATTTAAACAATTTAGACAGCCCACAAAGTTAATACCGACGACAAATTTAATATGGAGTTGTATAATACAAACTCTCTTTATAATCAACATACTTTAATTATTCATACCACGATACGTGCTTTTGTAATATGTATTAATGCATTTTGGTGTAATAAAACCAGCGACTTTATTGTCTTACTCTATACGTTTGAGTTTAATTTATATTGTAGATTATTCTAAGAACGTTTTAAACTTTTTATTAATCACGTAATTATATTTAAAATGCATCATTTAACAGATTTTAAATAACCTTTTGGGTTATTCCAAGACAAAAAAGATTTATTCAAAGATGCATAACACTAATATATGTGAAATAATTAATAAATTAATAAAATTATTGTAATAGCAAAAAGATTATTATGTATGAGTATGATTTATTATGTATATTTTTATTTACTTCTGAAAAGTAGAATAAATATTTAGGTCAGATTAGTAATAATGTAACCACTATAGTATATCTATTCTAAAAGAAACTGTAAGAACTGTGACAGTAACAATAATCTAACATTACATTTAAATCTCGTGAGTTTGAGGGATTGTTAAATACTTATTGAAAAGGTAAAGGTAAAAACAGATCAGTGATATAATTATAACTTTTTGTCTTGGAATAAATCAAAGGATTTACTAACTACTTTCGTTTTTGAACGATATGATATTTATTTCATTTTCGACTTTAGAATCATATTCATCAGGTTTCCCTGTACTTTAATCCTACTGCCTTTTCAGTTATTTTGATTGTTATTGTAGCTTGGATGTTTTATATATCATGTACGTTTAGTGCAAAGAGTATAAATAATCTTAATAACACTAATCGAAAGAATCTAACCTTCAAATGGCAATAATAGGAATGAATAAATATTTTTAAAAAAAATTATTATTGTGTGTAGGTAGTATAATTACGTTAGCGTACCTATATTTTGAGTAATTAAAAAGGACAACAAGCGTATGGTTAAGACAAATATACAAAGATGTTACCCGCATGGAATATTTTCTGCGTCGTTTTTCTCGGGTAGTTTTTTAAATTTATTTCTGACTCTCTCGACTGTTAATCGTTGTGTGACAAGAGTCGCAAAGAGGCAGGTGGTATAAAATTGTATATGCACCGTCACCGATGGGAATGGAACGCGTAAGAATTCTTACCGGCCAGGTGAAGTCGAAAGGTATCCTAATTGGAGTAATGTAACCATCTTCTACGGTCGAAGTAACCACGTTTCCAAAAGTGCACGGAGACGTCGTGTCGATCTTCACTTGGTACTCCTTCAGGCATATCCTGAACCTCGCTTGGCAAGACGGTAAATCACAGTTTTCCGATTGGTTCGTAAAAGACAGCAACTTTAACTCGAAGTCGCCGGCAGAATCGACCTGAGGAAACCCAAAACTGTTTAGACTTGGAAAAAATCATTTTTGGAATTCGTTTGGGATGACGATAGATCGAGAGAGGAGGCATTGCCTATGGGGATTTGAAAATTATCAATGCCTCTGGGATAGAAGTGACGAATGGGGTGCGTGAGGTGCAAAAAATGATTACCTTCGAGATAAAGGTGGTCAAAAATCCAAAGAACAAACAGTAAATCCACGAATCCATGTTTTGGGCAACTTCCAGTGCTGTTACCTCGAGGGTGAGCTAGAAAAGCACGCCATAAGCGGACTCGAACGTTCGTAATAGATCGGATTCGTAATGAAATCACAGTGTCACCACACTAGAACACTCTGAGGAACCCATAACGGCACATCACCACACGTAAGACATACGCGAGAAATCGCAAGGTGAGAGAGCGCAGCGAGTAGCAGCCTACGACGCGAACGACAAATTCAGACTGTGCCTGTGAGCCTACTGAACCTTTCGACAAGACAACTGTGTGGTAGCGTCTGGTTAGGGGTGGGGAGCCCACTAAGGGGTCTTTTGCTTCCGCTCTAGGACCTCAGCATTTGCTACTCGCTACCCTTCAATGGCCAGACGCACAGCTTGCCCGTTTTAATGTAAAGGTTGCCAGCTGCCCCTAACACATTATCCTCCATCCACTGATCCACCTTCCCCGTACGGTACGCCACCGTGTATCATGTGCTCCTCGACACACGCGCTACTCTACACTCTACACCTTGATATTTGCGACTTCTCAACCTATTTTCGGATTGGAACCTCACTCTCTACGCTCTACTCTCTACCACCCACCCTCCTTACTTAAACACACCTTCTTACTTCTACAGACACTTTTCTAAACATTCCACAGGTATTGTCTTGTTGTTATTTCCAAGCAGAAACTTTTCTTTATCAAAAATGGTTTTTTGTATTTTTCTGGAATATCTATAAAGAGAAATTTCCTATCAGATCATTTATGATATCGTATACGGTATCCCAAACCATTACTGGTGGTTAGTCTTACTAGTCTTCTTAGTTACTTACTAGTCTACTTAGTTACTTACTAGTCTACTTAGTTACTTATTAATGTGTTTAGTCCAATCTCTCTATAATTTCGAAAGTTGATGCGAAAATTTAGTTCAGTTAAAACGTACCACCTTACCTATTACCTGATATCATCGAAAAAAACTTGCCGACCTCGAATTACATATTGTCGTTGAAAATACTTTTTTTTGTATCTACTGTTACAAAGGTCTGTCATGAAATAGACCGGTTGTAAAACTTGAAAATCTTCTTATTTAGTAATTTCTTCTTCACTTTTCTTCGAACACACATACTCTGGCCACAAGAAGAATGATTTAACACGTTAACTTCCACATACTAAGATTATAATTCTTATGACTATAATAATAATAATATATTGGTTTTTATAAATTCTTAATCTATTTATATTTATTTTGTGTGTATTTCGACGAAAACTGATTAAATTCCCATATTTTCCTTGGTTATTGTATTTTTTGGAATGTATCCAAACTCATGCAAGTCTACAAACGTTTCAGGATACTTAAGTTAGAAAATAACCTCTAAAACCATTTACTTAGTGACCAGAAATTAATTCGAATTTTAGTTACCATCCAAAATTTCGCAACAATTTTAAAAATATACAACCTACATACGAACTGTGCAAAAATCTCTGTTATAGGAATCCCGCGATTTTGTTTTCAATCTCAGTAAAGAGTCGGAAAAGTCATACAACGCAGACATACGAATCACGATTTTCCAATTAAACCCGTGCATACACAACAAACAATAACCGTGTAAAAATACAACGTAAGTAAATATGCATACCGTTCGAATTTATCGACGAATCGCACAAGTAACCACCACTGAAGATCGTACCGTACTAAAGAAAAATATCAAATCCTGTAAGGATGATGTGGAAATGAGTAATAACTTCTTATGTAAGTGCTCGACTACCTGAAAATACGTCTTATTCATACATCTTTTTTATAAATATCGATTTCTCTACAAGGTCTTTTCGGTAAACAATTCCATACAAATTTATTTTACAGTTCTCTCTCTCTTCCTTCCCCATGAACTTGAATGATGTGAGACAATGAGGTAATTTGGAGCGATCGGCAACTATTTTTAAGACAACACGTGTACAGATTGTATGTACACTCATGTTCCAGTTTTAAAATTTCAGAATACATAAGGGATTTTTATCGAACAGTTTAAAATAGAATTAACGCTTAGAGTATTTTTAAACTAAACAAAAAAAGACTATAGGTACAAGGTATTTTACTAAGCATGCGCATAAAATACTGCTTTTGCGCACTTACATCATTTAACATTGGTCGATTTCCCTACAACCGTACAAAATGTAATGTGAATATTTAATGGAACTTATTCGATGTATTATCTCAGCATTATGTTCGGTTAAAATCTAAGGAATTATAATACACACTTTGTGTGCACCAATTGTTTTTAAAATCTTTAGATACACTATATTTAGACATTAAACAACATTTATTTTGAGTAAGAGCAGATTTATAAATATACGTTTCGTCCCCTCATGTAGTTTTTATGAAGCATCCTAGTTTTTTGGCCCTTCCTTTCTCGGCAGGAAACATATCGCAAAGAAAATCAGGGGTACTTCCGGAGGAAAAAAATCAAGACGCAGCCGGCAAAGCCTTGGGGAAAGAACAGGCAGGCGTTTTTTCCTCTCGCCGCCTATTTTTTAACTTTCTTTGCCCACCACTTGGCAAATGGTAACGAAGCCAGGGCATACTGTTACGAAGTTAATCCATCCGCTAGCCACGTGGATGTTCATCCATGCAAGCATGAGTGGACTCGCAGACAGCTGCTTCCCTCTCCGGCGCACACGCAGGACCGGCCCGCGGGCCTGTCAAAACCAACCACCGTGTCAAAGACGCCTGCTGCACACTCGCAAGACATTCACGAGAACCCCGGTACCGAGAACTACAAAAGACCTCCTCGATACCCACCTAGCTTCGATATATCACCGATTTGACAGCTTTACAATGCTTAAGATACATTATTTGTTCGATGCTTAACCAGATCTTGTACCGTACACACTTAATTGTTTGCCATTCTTCACGATTATACTGTTTACATCTGCTTGCTTTTGAAATTCCCGCCACGAAATTCATTTTGTTTTAGTTTACCCCTTTAACCTAGCATAAACAGAACAAAATGAACCATAATTGCAAGTATTCTTGTATTAGAAGGTCTAATATTGAATTAAAACTATGATTGCGCATGCGTAGTTCCAATCCAATAAGTCTCATCCTTTCTTCAACCTATTACATCTAGAGATTATAAATTGAAGGAAGGATCCACTATCTGAGATGGAAAATGGATTCATTTCCCCATTTCTCTCTTTTTGTAAAATCCCCCCTTTCCCTGCTAATATTCTTGTATTAGAAGGTCTAATATTGAATTAAAACTATGATTGTACATGCGTAGTTCCAATCCAATATATTTGTTCTGGCTTCGAGGAAAGTCTCATCCTTTCTTCAACCTATTACATCTAGAGATTATAAATTGAAGGAAGGATCCACTATCTGAGATGGAAAATGGATTAATTTCCCCATTTCTCTCTTTTTGTAAAATCTAATATCTAATATTGAATTAAAACTATGATTGTACATGCGTAGTTCCAATTCAATATATTTTTTCTGGCTTCGAGGAAAGTCTCATCCTTCCTTCAACCTATTACATCTAGAGATAATAGGTTGAAGGAAGGATCCACTATCTGAAATAGAAAATAAATTTATTTCCCCATTTCCCTCTTTTGGGAAATCCCCCAGTTCCCTGGTAATAGTTCTTAATTCTTTTTCTATTCGTTGATTCTATCCGCCAGTCTTGGATTCCTGCTTTCTTCAGGTCCTCTTCCAGTTCCTTCAGCCATCTGAATCTGAGACTGCCCTCTTCTTCTTTTTCTTCCAGGCTGCCACCGCAGCCAATTCATTCTGATTTTATATTCTCGGTTTTCGTTATCGATTTTTCTACATAAATGCTTTCATACTTTATTATGAAGTATTAATTTTACATAAATACTTAATATTCAATATAAGAATTTATTCTTTCAAGTCCTACTCTGTATGGATGTTCACCAAACCAGCACTTTATTATCTACTGGGGCTCGGTGTAGCTCTTTTACATGAAGTTCTGACCCGTAGTAGTGCACCGGCATAATCAAATGTACGAAACGCTCGGCATATTGCTTAAGATTTATTACACCGCGTACAATGGGCATTATTTGGTACTTAGAAGGGGTGCATTATAATCGAAATAATCCGTAAATCAAGCAGTCCGAGTCCGAAGCGTCAACCCCTTTTGACGACTTTGGTTTCGTTTTACTAAGCGCAGCGCAATTAGATTTTTGACACAGGAAGCAAAGGCACTTATTGTATTCAAATATACAG
>JAWQRJ010002066.1:0-14266 GCA_033557515.1 Diorygopyx duplodentatus | reverse complement strand
TGGCACTACTGACCTCTACGTCACCAGTTACGCGATAATGATTACAGCCACCTCTTAAAATTTTGCAAGGCAATAACCCATAGCCATTATTTTTTATAGTTTTCATAATAAAAATGTGACTTATCACAATGAGTTGCAGGAAGATGGAAGGAAAATAGAAATTCTCCTTTCTCCCTACAACTTCTATTTAAAAATACATTTTACAAAATAAAAAGAAAATATCACTAACAGGTCAGATGCATTTGTTTATCATTAAAAAAAAATTCTCATAATAGACCAATGCTATGTAAAGTAGTATCAAAGTGTCTAAAAAAGTCGTGTATTGCACTTAAAAACTTGGAAGTGGCTTACGACAACTACGAAAAATATTATCATCGCTTTCGTGAAAGTAATAAAACTTGTCCAAAAGGAAATCCAATCTTCTGTTTCCAAGAAACCCAGTACGAGACACCAGAAATCACTTTATGTTCCAACGACAAGGGGAGGTGGTGGAATAGGAAAAACAACGTGAAAACAACCAACATAAATAGTCAAATAGTAAAAGCCTAAAAATAAAAGACAATCCAATTAACCTCGAAACAATATGCACACTCCTATATAAACCTAGATACGTAGAAGGCAGGAGCTTACCTCAAGTTAAGCTCCTTAAGTTATTATAAGTGTTAATTTGCAGAGAGCATAACAACAAATCTCAGAACACAGAAGCTAAGATGGTTAGATCATATGGAAAGGCAAAGCAGGGAAAGAATGATGAAATAGTGATAGTGAAATAGTGATGAAATAGTGACATGACCTAACCAGAAGTATACATTATTAACTAACAGATCATTTAAATCTGGTTAACAATTGATCTAATATACAAATTTATTAAGCAAGTTGCTATTTTTTCGGATACAAAATACGGAATACAAACGTATTACGAATCTTTTTGTTGATCATTGTTTAGATAAACTTCCCTACTAGCTAATTGATAATCTTTATGTTTGAATATGCCAATTAGTTTCGTATTGTAGTGGTTGACATGCGCTAATTGTTTTATAATAGAACTTTCTCTTTTAAGATTTTGCTGGCTCTATAGTAGTGTAAGTGCTATGTTTATTACCGATTTATACGCTGCTAATTTATGTATTTTGTGGTGGCAAGAATCGTTAGGGATTGGAATGTCTGGTTGTGTGGGTTTTCTGTAGGTAGAAATGTCAGTTGTTTTGTGCGTTAGTTGTTACGTTTAAATCCAAAAAGTTAATAGATGTGTTTTGTTCTATTTCTAATGTGAACTGGATGTAGGGCCGTACATTTTAATGAGAACTAGAAATTGATTTATTAACATCAAATCCTGCTAAAATATCATCAACGTAACGAAAATGTAGTACAATGTTTTGGGAAAGATCTAATAAAAAATTCGGTCTTCTAAGTTATCCATGAAAATGTTTGTCATAAATGAAGAAATTTGACTTTCCATCGAAAATTCTTTCAGAATTTATTCATTTCATTGATTGTACTGATGAATTTAGCTATCAGAAGAATTAACATAAAATGAAGTTTTATTCTTACAAATCTCAAGCTAAACCTAGCAAGTTATGTCACAGGCCTTTCATCAAGTTTCCTTTTATCTCGGAAAAATACTATTCTCGTTCACTTTGAGCTCGCGCGATCATATTCTCATAACCCTTCCATGCAGTAACATCCCACATCGGCGTGTAAGCGGTTTTGTTGGTCGCTTTTCTTGCATACCGTACCAAGAATGTTATCTATTCACATCGCGAAATGCCCCTCTAAAGCTGTAAATATGTTCCTGCCATAATGGATTTCTAATACAAATACGATGAGAGAACATTAGAGGTGTACGGCTCTAAACGTCGGTATATTATTTTTAACACTTGTTTATACCGCTCAGCTGCTCTATAACGCCATGCTCTTTTATCGCTTTATTGTTTCGCGCCGCTTTATGCGACTTCTAGCTAACGCGAACGAAAACAGTAATTAGCATAATCCTAATGAACGAGGCTCTGGCAACAGTTTACGACGTCGTCAGAGTGGCGGCTACGTTCTTAATCACGCATAGGGGGACATTAATAAATCAACAAAGCTCGCGTACGTACACAAAGCTTTAACACCAACGCCGACTTTTAATAGCGCTTCCTACTCTTTGAAACGACCGCGCAGAACCACGGCCAACAACCAGGACTGGAACGGTATAGTGAAAGCCTACTAGACTTTCCGAATGTCTAATGCAAATCGAAATATACTTGCTACATCATTGAAGAGAATGTATCAAGTTACTAATCACAGAAAGTGACGTTAAAGCTTAGCAACTTGGTAGAATCATTTCCAGATTCAAGAGCTAGATTCATTTCGTAATAACGTGAATACCTATATATATATATATATATATATAAAAGATAGAAGATGAATTGGGTAAACCAAAGAATAAACGAATAAACAAGGAAATAATCCAAAGAAAAAAGAACACCATGGTACGGGAATCGAACCCGTGACCTTTCGTTTGCCGGACGAATATGCTGACCGCTACACTAACCAGGGCGTCTAGTTTCCTGAATTAATTTGGTCACAAGGACAGCACGTGTACACAACCCGTTTTCTATGGATGGAAACTCAGGTAATCGTCGTTCCGGGATTGGAACATCAGACTATTAAGTGTACACTCGCAAATATGAAAGATAGAAGATGAATTGGGTAAACCAAGGAATAAACAAGGAAATAATCCAAAGAAAAAAGAACACCATGGTACGGGAATCGAACCCGTGACCTTTCGTTTGCCGGACGAATATGCTGACCGCTACACTAACCAGGGCGTCTAGTTACCTGAATTAATTTGGTCACAAGGACAGCACGTGTACACAACCCGTATTCTATGGATGGAAACTTAGGTAATCGTCGTTCCGGGATTGGAACATCAGACTATTAAGTGTACACTCGCAACATATATATATATATATATATATATATATATATATATATATATATGTTGAATAAAATAGACTATAAATTCCATAAGGAACCCAAAAATGTAATAATATACAGGGTGTTCCCATATACAGGGCGTTTTGAAGAAATGAGACACCTGTATATATGAAAATACATAGGGAAGAGAGAAGAACTGAAACCATGCAGCTTTTTTTTGAAATTCTTTAACCTACAAGGATTAGAGATGCCAGATCTGCAGGCCACAAACTATATATCTTACAGACGGACGGACGGGCAGACCAAAGGCCAAAAATGGTACCATTAGTCTTAGAATATCATAATTCGTCCAGATATATCAAAATCGCACCGTCAAAATTTTGGACCGAATGCATTACTTTCTCTTTATATGAGAGAAAGTAAAAAGTTCGGAACATTCTTATGGATTTTGGCTGCGATTTTTTCTTATAAACCCTATTATTGGGTTATAAGAAAAATAACTGACTAAATATGAAAAAAGCTTTCTAGAAAACGCAACATTTAGCTTGCGTAAGCCCTCTCTACTTAACAATACGTTGCAAAAATCAGTGAGGGAAGTCGTCAAGGTTGCGGAACTCAGTAATTGTTGCGCAAAATTGGTGAAGTATTTTAAGAAATCTGGCCTAAATGTCAACTTAAGTACTTCATTAAAAAGTTAGTGTCCATCTCGTTGGAATCCAGTATTTTATATGCTAAGCTCGATAAAAAGAGCTGGAGTGAAATCAACCACATCCTCCAAAGCAAAAATGAACTTCACAGAATTGACTCCATAAATAAAAATTGTTTGAAAGCTATGACGACAACGCTTCAGCCATTTGAAGAAGCCTTGGAAGGAGAAAATTATGCCACATTATATTTAGTTTTGATTTACCTTCACAAATTAAAAATCGATTGCGAAACGAATGGTTGCGATTTTACTTAGACATAATAGTAATTAAATAATACTAAAACTGTTCATAAAAAAGCGCTGTTCCTTTATCCCCCAACAAACAAGCTATTGCGGTGTTCCGATACTGCGAAGCAATACATTAAGGACGAATGCGTACGACTTTTGAAATGCTTCCTAAACGATAAACCAAAAACTAAAGGGGAACGAATCATCAACTACTTCTTCGCCCTAGTCTGAAAGAAACTACGATTTCAATGAAATCATTGCCCAGAAGCTTCAATTATATAAAAACACAAGAGAAATGAACTGCGCGGACTTCAATGCCTTTAATTGGTGGAAACTGCAAAAAATGGTTTTTCTCTTCTGTATAAATTGAGTTGCATCGTCTTAGCAACACAAGGAAGTAGTGTCTCTTCGGAACGAATCTTTTTAGCTGCAAGAAACTTATTGTCTGAAAAAAGATCTTCATTGGGCTTAAACGAGACGGGGATTAATCAAATTATGTCCGAACACTCAAACGTTGATAAAGACAAGCTTTACGCAAATTAAGCTATAAAAAGGTTGACCATAAAATCCATAAAAACGCCAAAAACTTGATTGTAAGTTAAAATAAACTACTTATACGATCGACTATCCTACACTTAAACTCAGGCAACTCAACCTACATGAGCGAAATTATATTTTAATGTTTTATTTTTCTCTCGAAAACGGTAAAATTTTAAAGAATGCAGTGTATAGTTATTATGCAACTAAAAATTGTTTTACAAACCATATTACCTGCCTATGTTTATGAACGTACAACAATTTCAATTCAATATAGCAATGAAAATCGGAATAACCTAACTTATTTGGTATTGAAACGTTTTACATATCGACTTACCTAGACCACACATTATTTTTCATAACGAAAAAAACCTTGATGCGTGAAAGCTTGTTTTGAAGAATCTATTGTGTTTCATTTACTTTACCCCTCTTTATAAATCCGCAATCCTTTCCACGCAGCTTTTAAGTAGGCCAACAAATGGATGGTTATTTTAAGTAATTCAACCGTTACCACTGATTCAAACGTTCCCGTACGATATGCTTCAAAAAAGGTGTCTATTATTGAAACTCAGAGACGTGTGGATTGCGGTTAACGTTGTCGACGTGCCGGTGTCGCGTCTTGCTAAATTAAAAAGTTAACACCATCGATTGGACTCGTCTTATGGTCGAACAAGGAGAGATCCACAATAATAACTGTTTCTCCATTTCTTCGACCTGACCGCATTCGAAAGCTCCCGACCACCTTCCGTTTATGGGCGCCCGCAGAAATGACTTTATTAGCATACAAATCCCGTTCGATTTCTACTTGATTAAGTGGAATATAAATTTACGAACGGCCATAACGTCTGGATGCTTTAGTATGCAGTTTCCTATTTCAGATTTTTTTTACGAGGAACCTCTTCCATATTTGAAAAGGGTGAAACTGGCGATGTAATAAAGGATATCGGACAGACCACATTTACAACCCCCTTCCTTTGAGGCAACTCTCCAAATAAACACATTCCTAATCCGATTTTCAAGTTTTTCCATTAAAACGCAATTCGGGCCAACAACGAGGTGAAAATTTCCCAATCTATTATTCAAGAAATCGCTTCCCCGCAGCTTTCCTTGTCACCCCGCAATTTCCTTCTCCGTCGCTTCCTTTCTGAACATTGAATTTCGACTGTACCCCCCATCGCTTCTGCTACACCGCGCCTTCCTGCAATTGTTTCAACTTCATCAGTCTTCCGGTTTCGATCCTAATTACTTTGGCGAAGGCGGGGATCCTTTATATTTCAAAGGGCGATACCTTATCCCTCTCTGTTCCCATCTCCGTCTGTTTGCCCTTCCATCCTTTGGCCTGTTCGAGTATTTATTCCCCCGAATCGTTCGAGTTCGAATTACCTTTCACAAAAAGGGCTTTAATGCCCTTTTTGCATCCGCCCGTTTGGATTTCACGAGGGAAAATCGAATGAGTCAAAATATACGTTGAAGTTAATCTTTCGGTTTATAGAGATATCCACATGTAAAGCTATATTCTGTTTTTTATACCATTATAATCAGAAAAATACTGCTTTATTGCAAGAAAAGATAAAAAGACTATTTAAAACTTAAATTTGTTGTTAAAGAAAACTTACAAAACGGGAATCTAACAAATTTGTGTTCATTAACATTTCTTCAAAATTGTTACTGTTTGCTTACCGACTTAACTATGATGTTCACATACAAATTAAGAATGATATGCTCGAGTGTCTTTAATTATTTTATTAGTTTCTTTGGACATCTATTGAACAACTAATCTGCTTTAATGTTATACAATTACTGGATTTCTGTATATT
Organism: Diorygopyx duplodentatus; assembly: GCA_033557515.1. Lineage (NCBI taxonomy): Eukaryota > Metazoa > Arthropoda > Insecta > Coleoptera > Scarabaeidae > Diorygopyx > Diorygopyx duplodentatus. The sequence goes on along the minus strand of JAWQRJ010002066.1, from coordinate 8,056 downwards.
AATTATTGTATGACTTGGCTATAATGAATTCCATACTAGAAGTAAGTAATCAAAAGAGTTTCATACTATTAAATCATTATTCATAAATCTAGTGAATTGTTTTCTGTGTGATTGCATGAAAAATGAATCATTACTAGCTCTAGAACGTCATCACATCATTACTAACTCATATTTTCTCGGAATATGCAATTTTATAACTATTTCGATTTAAAATACATCAAAAAGATTCGTCGTTTCCAAGTCACTGAAATCTTGGATAATTATTGCACACCAGATCTAAGAAATTCTGATTTTACAAAACGTTGCTACTTTTTGAAATTTAGAATTCACATTTACAATAACGTAAGAAAATGATATATTGTGTACTGAACTGCCAAAACCTGTTTTCTAGTACACAAATCGCGCGAATCCGGAAATATTGAAAAGCTCTCCCGAAAGCTCGAATCTTTTATGATGGGGCTTATTTGCGGTTTGGATTTTCGTCGATGGATTCTGAAAGAATAGGAAAAGGGTCTGAAAACGTTAGAGGGAGATCCTAAGGGCCACTTCAGTCCCGCCTAACAATGAGAACAACTAAAGAGACGCTCTTTTGTCTGAGCCGAACAGGAAAGCTCCGGTCGTCAAAAGTAAATCATCTTGACTGGGGGATAATAATTCATTATGAGCTCGCAGATACTGCAGGTTTCCTTTTCAAGCTACTACACGTGATGGTATAAGATGAGCAATTGAATTGGCGTTCACCGTTATAGAGTTCTCCACGACTACAACTTTATACTAATAACAAATGGAAATATATTGATATATGCTTACCCGCCCACTATGTTATTTGAAATGCACATTCAATCTACATAGGTTAATGCACCAGCTAAAGGGTAATAAAGATTTTATTGATAATCAAACTTTGAAAATATCGGTATGAGCAATTTCGACACGAGATATGAACGGCAAAATATTTTTACCGTGAATCGAGTGCTGATTGCAATCTCACCAAAAGTTAAAGCGCCATCGAACGCTTCCTAGCTTTTATAAAAACTTCTCAGCCAGCGTAACATAATGTAATAGGCATTCCAATCAACGTTTATTTGCCGAGTCTGTAGAATTACCGCTCTTCAAAGCAGAAAGTGACGAGTGAGATGGTAAAAGACCGTTGATTGCGTAATCGTTGCAAAATGCAACATAATCGACGCGTTACGGATCAATACAACCGCTAATGGCGCGTGACTATGATGGCCTGCGATCGCATGCCATAATTTCCAGGGATTTGTTTGTTTACTTGCAGCTGATTTACGCGGTTCATGACATGTTTTGATGTTAGCTATTTTGCATATTGCACTAGTTTTCATGTCGTTTATAAACTGTTTTGGTCATTTCGTCACACTTAATTGGGTTTATTTCTAATAATATTTAACAAATCAAAGCAACATCAAAGGCTTTGGATGCTTAGCTGTAGAAACTTACTTCTAAATGAATTTGAGTTTTCTCATGTGCTAATGGAATCTATTTTGAAACCAGATGTAAAGATAAACATTAGTTACAATAAAATTCTCTCGTCAATTCAATCTTTACCTAGTTGAAATTACAATATAAAGATGTATTGTATCTGCATAGATACAGAGTTTTTAAAAAGCACCGATGATGAGAATCTCGCTCTTGTAATACGCATTTCCATAGAACCAAACTTAGGCGGTAAAGTGAATAAGTGTAGTTTGAAGAAGATTGCCTTGTGTTTCTAATAGTTGAAAACAGGTTTGTGTAACACGTATCCAGCTATAGGTGCGATCATTTCAACGAACAAAATTATCAACGAGACAGCAGGTCTCGAGTGGTTCAGTGGTTAGAACGTCCGCCCGGATAGCGGAAGACACTTATTCGAGTTCTACAACATTCTAGACAGATATATGTACAGAATCTCATAACAATAATTTGTTTTGTGAAAAAATCCTGCTAAAGTAGTTCTACGAAATTAGAATTAATTTGGTAATGTTTTCGTCCATCTCGCTTCACTACATTTAATGTATTATTTAACTGGTTATAACATGAAGAAAAATATATTATTTTTGTCTATGAGAAGTTGTTACTCTATAAAGTCTATATTTATGATTTTAAGGGCATTATTCCAAAACGGGGATTATAGAATATTTTCAAGTAAATTAAGATTTAGGTAAAACAATTGAAGAATGAGTATTTAAAGTTTTGTAATTAACACAAAAAATGGTACATGCCACCCTCAATACAAAAAGAAGACAAACTGCCTCATAGGGAATTTTAAACTTACCTTTCATGGAAACATACTTCGACAATCTGAACAATTAACTCCAAATTTTCCTGAACTCTTTCTTCAATATTGTATCCAGTTTGAATTCGGGGTTTGTGATAGCAAGTAGGGGAAAATTTCTTACTTATAATATAATTATTGGATATAAATATATTTGTTATGCCATTTTTAATTATTTGTCTATAAACGGACAGTTATTATTTTCCTTTGCAATGAAAATATGAACCAATTTAATGTTAATTCATGTATAAAAAGTAAGGACCCCCAAAAATTACAATCTTTGTAGAAGCACCCGTATATAGGGATATATTTGATTTTTTAACATATTTTGTGTTTAATCTACAATTTTCCTCTGCGTATGTGTTTGACAATTTTTGTGTCTTGTTTTAAATCAAAAATCTTCAATTTTGTCTGGGGAGTAGGAACTTCAGTACACAATTGTTCCCTTTATTTCCGTCACATTCTGTATATTTATTACAAAGGTTTATATATTTATTCAGAAGTTGGCGCCAGAAGTTTATTCAGTTTTCAAAATAAAATAACACAAAGGAAGGAACTTCCTTCGTGAATTGTATTAATTATTCCAGTTGGCTCATTGCAGTTACATACTAGGCTTGTTCAATTGAAACCCATCTTTGGTCATAACTTTTCTTATGAACTAATGGCTTTCAATTGAACAAGCCGTATATTATACAGTGTGTACGTTTAGTGCTCCGTTCTGCGATTATAGCTTTGTCACTACTTGGATAGAAAATGAATTAGCAATTAGAAAATGAATTTAGAGTTATCAGGTTGAAGAAGGCACATTTTAAAATTAGTGGCACCTATACAAGGTGTCTCAGGCACGCTTGGTATATGAAAATGTATTTTTTTAATAGAACACCCTCCATTTTTTGATTTAAAACAACTGAGGCCTCTTTGAGTACTGCGCTCAACCCCATTTTGTTTCTTGCCGAAAATGCGTAGTTTCCAACTTATAATTTTTAAATATATATTTTTTGTTCATTTAAACTTTAATATTACCACCACATTTCGCAAATATTTTTTTTGTAAGAACTTAAGTGATACCTCGGTAAGGATCGTTTTATTTGAAAGTAGTGTTGGAACTAAAATCTTTTTATACTGGTCCCAAAATTTTACTTTACTTTTTCTTACCTTTACTTTAATGTTGCTTTAATATTGACATTTTCAATTCTAGTCTACTTTTATTTTGAACAGTTTTTGGAAAATTGCATTTCAAAGAAGAAACGAGACACCTTTATACCTTTATGAGCATAAAGTTGGCTACGATTTTCTTCTGTTGGGATTGTGTTTTATTTCACCTACTTATTAAATAAAACACAATACCTACCCGAAAACAATAACCACACTTTAAATTTGTAGCTGTCCCTGATGATGTGTAACATACGAAACATGTAGGATAAGACTTTAACTACAATAATCCGGAATATTGGTCCCGAAATTGACATTTTCAATTCCATTTTTTAATTTTTTAAATAGAATTTGTGGTAACTGTCAGTAGAGTACTTAAATTTCTTTATTTTGATATCAAACAGTCTACTTTTATTTTGAACATTTTTCGGGAAATTGCATTTCAAAGAAGAAACAAGACATTTTTATACCTTTACGAGCATAGAAGTTTGCTACGATTTTCTTCTGATGGGATTGTTTTATTTCACCTACTTATTAAATAAAATAAGTAGGTGAAACAACAAAAACAAACATATCCAATTACCACATTTTTTAAAGAATGACACACACACTTTTATCAAGACACAACTACACATTCCACATTGACGAATAATAGATTCAACAAGATTCAACACTTTTCATACAATTAACCAAGCTAATCTGACAAGTAAGTATTCCTATTCTTGATTTACAGCAATTTTTCCTTTATTTTATATTACTCATTCAGATGCACTTGAGAACGTTCAAACATATAAATTACAAAATATCATAGAACACACAAGAAATTTATACAATACATGGATTAATATAAGGTAGATTAATTATAATGATTTTCAGCATACTCCTGATGATTAATGTTAATTCGAAACATGTAGAGTAAGAAGAATAACACAATACACATAATTAATAAAAAACAATTCAATACCAAAAGAGTACAATCATTATACAAATACTTTATCATATCAAATTTGGTATAGAATATGGATAACACATTTCAATATATTAAATAAAACACAATACCTACCCGAAAACAATAACCACACTTTAAATGTGTAGCTGTCCCTGATGATGTGTAACACAGGAAACATGTAGGACAAGACTTTAAAACTACAATAATCTGAAGAGTATAATGTGTGTAATAGAACCCGATTAAAATGGACGAATCAATAATAATTTCCGTAATTTCGTTCAAAAAACTTTTAATGCGCGTTAGAGCCTTTGACTACTGATGGATCCTTGAAATATTTAGGCAATGCATTGGGTTTTAGTTCTCTTGTTGATTCTTAATCATTTAATTTGTTTATTCGTAGGCGTTTAATTTAATGATGGCTGTATTTTTAATTTTTCCTTTTTTTTGTTGTCTCTCATGTAGTTAGTTTAGTTTTAGTCTTAGGTTAAGGTAAATCTAGACGACAGTTTCGTATTAAACTGTCAAATGTCTGTTCCTTCGCCTTTTGAGCTCAAATGTACTTTCTGTTTTCTTTATGTTATTTCTCCAATTGAGCACAATTGGAGAAATAACATAAAGAAATATTTATAAATAAAGTTATTATTATTATTATTATTATATATTATACTACACGTTTAAGAAAAATCAGTTTAGGTTAGGCCATGCAAAACAAAACTGCAGTAAACTTGTGTCGTAGTTTATTAATTTTGAGATTAATTTATTTTAATCTTTTACAATGGCAAGAACAAAAATCATTTATAGAATCATATATTCTTCGACGATAAATTAAAGGAGCCCAAAACCAGCACAAACTAAACGCAGTTGATGAAACCATTTTACATAATAATTTATTAGTATATAATTTAAAAAAAAATATATTATTAAAATATATTTTATAGTATAATAAAAAAATTACAATAAAATTTATGTTTTCAAATTATTAATAGCTTATGTTTTGTTTTCATTGTTGCTGTATTTATTATGTAAAATAATGTGATTAAACAACATTTTCTTACAACTTTACACGCAACAATGAAAACATGGCAATTTTACTATTGTCAGCATAACGAGAAGTTCATTTTATCGTGAACAATATTATTACATTATTGTACATCTCTGCATCCCTGATGGTGTGAGTGTCTAGTTTTCGTGCTTTGAGCGGGGGGAATCACCAACTTCTCACCCAAACTGGACTTCTTAGAGAAAAATCTGAAAATCAACCGGCAACGCTCCGTTACGAAATGAAAACAGTACACAATCCTTGTGTTTTCTTTGTGTGTTCTTAAGTTCTAATATTTTGTAAAATATACAGTATAGTTTAACATATTATACATAAAGTAAGTAGATTTACCTTACCTAGGGTTAGGTTAGGTTGCATATAGTATTTTGATAATTAATACAATAAAAATGTTTAATATTATTAGGGGACCTAATAATGTCCATGCCAAGAAAATATCCCTCTTCGTGTCAAAGAAGAAAATTAGCAGAAGAGAAAAAAGAAGAAAAGCAATACTACAAGAAGTCAAAATTAGATCTATCTTCTTGGCTACGAAGTAATCCTGACAATGAAATTGCTTCGACTTCAGCATTTATGATTCAAGTTTCAACTAGAGAAAAAAATTCCACAAAAGCTGCACATTTTTGAAATGAAAATGTAGAAACTGCGAAATTACTCGAAGAAGAACCGTATTTTTGTATAAATGTAGTCGAAGCAGGAAATAATGATAAAAATGACAATAACAAATATGTAGAAAAATGTCGTCCATTACATACCAAAATGTAATGTTAAGGAAGAGTGGTTAAAGATTGTACTATTTGGTACTCATATAATTTAATCGAATTAATCTTCGGCTCTACATGTTTCGGACACTTAGTTCATCTTCAGGGGCCAGCTGAAAATCAATACATAGCATAACTTAATGTATTTCTAATTAATTTGTGTGTATTTATGTTATTGTTTTTGTGGTGTGAACAGTTTTGAGAATAGAATGTTTGAACGTTGTCAAGTGATTATAGAATAAATGATATATCAGCGAGCAAAAATCAAACAAAAACGTCAGAAAGTCTCCAAAATTCAAAGTAGTCAAACAAAAAAAAAATAAAAAAATAAAAATACATAAATAAAAAATAAAAAAAACAAATATGATCAAACGAATCTAAGCGATCCAGATTTGTGGCCAAGTATTATAAGTGATAACTCATAAGTTTAGATTATTTTGTGTTGAACCCGGACCTATAGATCACAAAAACAATCCCAAATAATGAAACCAATCGTCGCAGCTGGTTAATTTATTCAAAAATTCAAGACTCAGCATTTTCTTTCTGTTGTGTATTATTTTCCATGAGAGAGGAAATGAGCAATCTACACGATTTATAGGTGGTTATAATAACTGGAGAAAACTGTCAGCTGCAATTCGAGATAATGAGAATTCTGCCTGTCTCTTTAATTCATATTTTTATTGCTTGGCAAGAAATATTAAACGAACGACTAAGTTTATGTTCGACCAATGATTAAAACAAATCAATCAAAATGGAAACAAATCAAGTTAATTTCAATAAAGAAACCCAAACGACTTAAATTGCTGCTTCAAAGAATTGTAGATGTGATTCTATTTTTAGCATGTAATAATAATCTTCCATTTAGATTTTAGAGGAACCCATGAAAAAATAGGAATGACAAATAATGGATTTTTTAAAGTTTAATTGAATTATTAAGTAAATATGATGCTAACAGAATAAAAAAAATCGAAAAAGAGAATTGTGCATCATTTAGCACATAGATTGCGAATCACGAAGAACAAATTATTTCTGTGTTAGGAAATGAAGTTCTTAACAAAATTAAAGAGAATACAAAAGTAGCCACGTACTACAGATTCAAATGGATTGTACTCCTGATACTTCCCATGAGGAACAAACTTCAATAACACTGGCAAACAAGATGAAGAAGATGAGTTACAGAAAACCCGGTAGAAGAATTTAGACGTTACTTTTTTAACGTTGTAATTGATATTGTTGTATTACAAATGAAAGAGAGATTTAAAAAAAAAGTATACCCAATGTTATTTCAGATTTCCAATGGATCATATAAACAGAATAAAAAAAATCGAAAAAGAGAATTGTGCATCATTTAGCACATAGATCGCGAATCACGAAGAACAAATTATTTCTGTGTTAGGAAATGAAGTTCTTAACAAAATAAAGAGAATACAAAAGTAGCCACGTACTACAACATATCCAAATGGATTGTACTCCTGATACTTCCCATAAGGAACAAACTTCAATAACACTGGCAAACAAGATGAAGAAGATGAAGTTACAGAAAACCCGGTAGAAGAATTTAGATGTTACTTTTTTAACGTTGTAATTGATACTGTTGTATTACAAATGAAAGAGAGATTTAAAAAAAAAGTATACCCAATGTTATTTCAGATTTCAAATTAATTACCGATATAAAAACAATAGAAAACGTGAATTACCAAAGTGTTCCAAAGAATTTATAAAATGTTATAGCAAAAATATAGATGTAAAACTTAATCCAGGAAATTGGTTTATTACGAGGTTTGATGTTGAATGAAACTGATGTAAATAATGCACAAGACATATTGCAATATATACTAAATAATAATTATAATGAATTATTT
>JAWQRJ010002065.1:0-14268 GCA_033557515.1 Diorygopyx duplodentatus | reverse complement strand
CGTTTATTTTATTTTTTTATTTATTTTATTCTGAACTTCAATACAGTGTTGACAATGTTAGTTGAACCTAACGAAACGTTCAGAAATAATATTGTTTTATTCGAAGAATAGCGAAAAAACCATAAACTTTAAAATATTAAATAAGAATCGCTATAAATAAACATAAACATTTTCAATTATACATATATTATACAGTGTGTAAAGCGATGTGGTTGCCAATAGGAAAAACTTTTTTAATATTCATTTCACGACAAATTGTCATTCTTTGAAATACTTTTTGGATCGTTTAAAACTACTAATAAAGATATAAAAACCATAAATTTATGGCCAGCAAACTAAAACAATTGAAAAGAGGCGTTTTTATTTATCAAAAATATTTCTAAGTTAAAATAAAGTTAGCAATAATAATGCTAACTTTACAAGAAAGGATTTACCTTATTAAATACTACGGTATTGGGGATAAGTCATATCAGCATACAATAAATGTATTTCATGAGACATTTCCCAATACCGCGGTTACAAGACAGGCAATAAAAAAATTAGTTATAAAGTTTGATAAAAGTGGATCTGTTGGGGATAAAAAGAAAATAAAGAAAAAATACAACGAAGACGAGGCGGTAGCGATAACGGCTTTACAATCCGTGGAAGAAAATCCAAGATTATCGTTAAGACGTAGAGGACGAGAGTTAAATGTTAACCATAGATTATTACAAACGATTTTTAAAGAAAACATTTACCCTTACAAACCTAAATTTAGGTATAGCCTCGAAAATCAAGGTCTCGCCTTTAGATTAGATTTTGGCTTATGGGTTGGTGAGCAATTAATAGAAAACAGAAATTTTCCCAAAAAAAAATAATGTTTACTGATGAATCAACATTTTCCACGAATGGTATTGTGTCCTCCCAAAATTGTAGATTTTGGCCACCACAAAATCCAAGTTTTACCATCAGTTCGCGGAACCAGCGTTATTCAAAAGTGAATGTTCGGTGTGGTATGTTATTTAATAAAATTATTGGACCTTATTTTTTCACCGAAAACTTGAACCAACATAGTTATTTGAGAATGTTACAAAATTTTATGGAGCCTTTACTATGGGAAGAAGAAACTAATTTCGACGGATTTATAATCAACAGGATGGCTGTCCAGCCAATAGTACATTGTTAGTGCGGGAATGGTTGGACAACCGCTTTCCTGGGAAATGGATTGGACGGTTTGGACCCATACAGTGGCCCGCTAGATCTCCAAACTTAACACTACTGGATTTCTTCCTCTGGGGATATCTAAAACAAAAAGTCTACCAAGCTGCTTTGGCAAATAATTTAGAAATTTTGAAGCAGAGAGTTATTGTAGCTATTAGGGAAATTAATTTGGAAATTTTACGGAATTTAGGATCAGGGCGGAAAAATGTGTAGAACGCAGGGGAGATTATGTTGAATAATTATTAATTTATTTAATAATTTTAACAATAATGTCTGAAACGGTAGTTTTTTAATTTTTCTTGTTAAGAAATATTATTAAGAAATATGATGGCAGTAGGCGGCGTCATACAATTCCCACTTCGGATTTTACTGGTCTAGAAGAAACGGTACTGAAGATCCCTCTCAATGGAGAAAAAACTTATTTATTTTAGGAGTACTGTCGCTCCTTACGAAACCAATCTGGAAAATTTTGATACTGGCGATTGATTTTGAAAGTTCAAAAACGTTTTAGCAACATTTTTGCTTTCAGGTGAATTGTCAGAATTTCATAAATTCAGTTTACTTTAATAAACTGAGCAATCTTCCACCAGATTGATATTGTTTTTGGATACAACTCTCCAACAGTCAGCATCTCCTGTTTTTATTTAGAGTTTGAATTCTGACATTGTCTAAATAAATAACTTCACATAACTTACCTTGGACCACTGAAATTTCAATATAAGTCACTGAAAATCTCTGATACTTCAGTTAGATTTTCTGTCTACCTGCAGTCTACCTTAGTGTAGATTTTTATGGTCAAGTCTGCTTTATGACCTGTCCATCTTTGTTTCGCCCTTCCGTATTCTATATTGCGATTTTTACCTTTCTTGCATTTACTAACTGATATCTTTGTTTTTCACGAATTTGTAAGAACAAACATTTTGTGGAAGAATAATAATGGAAGCACGTGAGCAATCCAGCAGGTAGTGCTACCAAAAGCGCAGTTAGAGTATCTTTTAATGAAGTGATGATGATGATCAATATGAGTGATATGATATGATTCTTATTTTATTAGGAATACAACTGAGATATGATCTTGGACATTGTCGATACCTTACCTTGGCCGCTGTTATTTTCTGATCGTACAGCAATACCATAGTGATGAGCGTGCAGAACAGAGCGGCCCTGGTGGTGAACAAGTTGAAAGTCATGAACAGTCCCCGCACGTATGACAGCTTCGTGATGATCTTGAGCTCCAGCTTCCTGGCGTGCTTGATGAGATTCGCGAACGGCAACTCCCATGCGTACATTTTGATCACCTGCACCCCGGAGATGATCTCGTCCATCAGCCTGACGCGCTCGTCGGTCTTGTAGGCTGTCTGTCTTCGGAACCGCGACGATAACTTGCCCGTGTAGCCTGCAATTAGACGGTCGTTAGTGACAGATTGCTCGGGCCGCAAGGTAAACATACTCTGCAAGGGCACGACTAGGAAGACGGGTATTATGCCAATTATGCCGGCGACTCCTGCCTCCGCCCACAAAAAATACGTAACGATCATAGCGCTGGTCGGGGCTACCCACATGTGGTGAATGAAGACCGAAACTATGTCGAACCGGCTGACGTCATTGGATAGCAAATTTACGATTTGGCCGGACGCCGTTTGCCCTAAGGCGCTGTTACTTAATCTCAGGGCCTGAAAAACACAGAGATTTATTAGGCGATTTGGAAGCGATCTCGTTATCTCCTGGTTCATGATTAGCCATTAAACTGACCAGTTATGGCAGATTACACTTGATTGCTCTTAACCTGAGGAATAGTAAGTAAGTTTTCTAGACTTCTTCATCAAATGTATTCATTTGTTTCATAGAGAATCAAAGGTGAATTAAATTTGAAGTACTGAGGTCTACATGAGTATCTGTGAAAACAATGGAGGGGTTGAAAGAACCTTCTAGCAATTTCATCTATACGCGATTTTCAGAAAACAAAAAGGAAGGGAATCACCGTCCAAACTTATGCTGAGGAAGAAAAATAACTTAGGAGAGGTATCAGTGCCAGTAAAAAAATTTAAAAAATTGCATTTCGATGGAAGAAAGATTGTTGGAGAATAGGTTTCATGGGGTTACCAAATAATCTTGTCCTGGTTGATTCTGGTTTTTAACCAATTCCATGTTTGACCAATGTACTTCTCTCCGCAAGCTATATATGAAATCAAAGAACCAATCAAAAAATGGACTGCAGTGAAATAGATGTTTTATATTGGTAATGAATCGAGTAAGTATTCGTAAAAATGAAAACTCAAATTACCTTTCTGTAGATGAGAGCGCAACATGCCGCCCTAACTCTCATCCCATAATGGAAAGCGCCCATTATGTATTGGTTGATGAGAAGAGCACTACCAGCGTTCAGGGCTACCACTGCGCCTGCGTACATAAGAGCTTCGCTTTTCTGCATCGTCGTATCTGGCCTGAAATAATCGAGTAACTTCCCTAACATTAACGGTTGACTAAGTCTCAGTCCTAGGTCCATAATGGTTAGTAGAACGCCTAAGTACAGATATTCTGGCCAAAATGTGGCCACCAGTACCTTCAGAAGACTGGGATTCTTCGATAGCTTTTTCTTCGAGTCCAGATGTTTTATCCATTTCCTGAAATCGGAAAAATTTTTATATTGATCCAAACTTTAATGGTTTCTAAGTTATTCAGTTCTAAAATAGAAGAGTTGAAGTGAAGAATTAAAGAGTTAAATAACGAAAACATGGCAGTTGGATCGTTGAACTTTCAGATTCTTCTGACGATCACAATCGGTGCGTAAGCTATTTGTAGATGCGTACTCGAGATATGCCGTATACTAATGAATAGCCAGCGTATAAATAAATCGTTGGTTGCAGACGTGCTAACATTACTATGGTAATTCTTACGATAAATAAAGAACAATGTTCCTGGCGGATGTTACTTGCAGATATTACTACGGTTCCTACTTTGCATTGCCAACTGCACAAACACGATTCGACTTTAACTGGACACTTAATGTGTTAACTATTCGCGACGAAAGCATTGAGAGCTTCGGAAAAACCGTTATAACCGCCTTTGTGTGAGTTAGCATAAGTTATTAGAGATTATATAGCATTAAGAAAGTACTAAAGTTGCTTATCTATGTTATTGGCAGAATATATTATTCCTTACGTTTGTGATGGTGCAAACCAGCGTATAAACTGTTTATTGCTTTTATAGTTTATTGAATCCAAGATGACACCATCTTGGATTCAAAAGGATTTTTGAGTTCAAAAACTGCTTGAAGGGGAATAATAAAAAATTAAATGGTCTTCTTACTATATTAATTTGAAATGGTCAAATTAATTAAAACGCAGACTAATCGTAAGAAGACTTACTGCTCGAGTCGATCGCCCAACTCTTGACTTTTGTCGCTGCTAAGTGGGCTGTACAAGTCGTCCGTTTCTAAGGTCTTCCTGTAGCCCTTCCTGAACATACCGATGGTATACCTGAAAAACAAACCGAAGAAGTGAGAGTGTGGGCGCCACAGATGAGGTTCGAATTTAAATGTAAATGCCCGCTCACTTTGCATACCGTTTGCATCTTAATCGTCGGGGTTATCTGGCAGCACCGGGAACAGATACCGATAATGAGAGGTAATTTGTCTGGTCCTCTACGTTCCTCTGTGAGGAACCTAATGCGATTACGCGGGAAATTGGTTTATTTATCTCCGCGTTGAAAATTATAATGGAGGAGCGTGATTGCCGGCGCATGTACGGAGTGTGTAAAAGAAACCGCTATTAACTTCTTACAAGTGTGGTTCTGCTTACTATCAATTTCAAGGAAGTACTTTGTTTATCGAGCACGCAGTCGGGTGGAAAAAGATCTAATCTGGTCTGCACTCTAAAACTGTAAATTCTGGTCTCTACGAAGTGATATAAAATCTGTCAACCAAGGAGACAACTACTCGACTATCAGAAAAGTGCAAATATTAACTAACTACTAATTAAATGCTATACTTTGTCGTGCGTCAACAACCCATTTATTCCGCACGACAAAACTGATCGCTATAAACCAGCAACTATTTCTACTAGATTAGTGCCCATTAATGCCGAACAAATTGAAAATCGATAGCTGTGAAATTAACTTCCGTAATTAACCATTAAGTGTACCGCATCTGCACGCGACATTGCCGACTTCCGATCGTCGCGCCGACTTGATGTATTTTCGATATCAAGTTGGCGGGCGCACTCGACATTAATTATTGTCGGTGAGGTCATCTGCGAAACAGCACGCGCTCCTAATGTTACACTTTGCTGATAACAATAACAATTGAGGTTATATGCAGGGGCTGATAACCGCATCGTCCGCCGTTTACCTTATCGTCCGCTCTCCCTAATTTATCGCGCCGTTCGCATGCAAAACATTAGCAATCAAAGCGTTCTGCAGACGGCGGTAAAATATTTTTAGAAGGGTATTTATTTACGCCACTTCGGAAGTGCTTTTCGTCGAAAGCCTGCCATCGAAGGTCGATTATTTTCAGTGTTGTGTATATTTGCACAGCCACCGTTTTGCTGGAGTTTTTCGGAAAGGAATATACACGAGAATAAATTGTTTGTATAGATCGCTTCTTTCGCGGTACAAGCTCAGAAGCATTACAATTAATTATTATGGTTAAATTGTAGGAAGGGCGAACGACTTAATCGTCTCTCGTTAGCACGAACACTTCAGTCACAAATAAGCCTTGCCAGAAACGTGCTGATGATGCAGAAAATGTTCTTGACACAGAAAATGACACTTCATAAATCGCTCTGGCTTCACAAAGCCTTGTAATATGCCTGCAACTGATGGGGAGACCATAACTTTAACACTTTAGAAATTAAAGCCATTATCTGGTTTCCCTGAATATATCACTGAGAAGGAAAAAGTTCGGAATGAGTAAACAGTGGCCTATAAATTTAATTTACTACCCATTCAACATCTGGTCAAAGCAAAATTTACTAGCAAATGGCTAAAAATAAGGTGTCAACTAACGTTGGGATTACGCAGAAAATACATAACCAGATGTTGCAACTGGCAGCAGGTAGTCTTGCGTTCAAAGGAAACAATACATCAGCATACTGTTGACGAATGGATGGAGAATAAAGAAGGCGTGACTTATCGGAGACAGAATCTGTCTGCAATTATCGCATAGCTCGCTCTGTCACGCACCAAAGAAACATTGGTAAGGAGCCAACAAATATTTCCCCGATGGCTCAGCATAAACATAATACTCGATGCACGTGCGGCAACACGTGGCTCTTGTAATCAATACCAGGATTGCTTTGTGATTTTTCGAAAGGCATTCCCAGCTTACTGATAGAGAACGTCAAAGATAAACCAACTTTGGACACAGGCAATTGTTTATTTTCTTGGTACATATTATTCCCAATTAAAGATGTATCCAAAAACTAAACATATTTACGCCATTTTGAAGTTAAGTTCCAAAATGTCCATGAAATTATATCTTTTTGGCAAGTTCGATGTTATCTTTGTTAAAATAAGTCGATTTTGCATTTTTAAGTTAAAAACTACAAAACTGAATGGAATGTTGATGGAAAATAACTGGGACAGGACAGATATGTATTAGAGTTATACGTTCGATAAGATACTCATATCCAACATTTTTTGTTGCTTCTATATTTAGAGTAGCAAAGGATAAGAAAAGAATGATCACACATTGCAATTCTTCACGTCATTCTTCAGATGCTTTAACACATACGATAATAGTAATGTCCTTTCACAAAACAATTTTTATCAAGCAACCGTGTTGGTTCATAATAAATAAATAAATAAAGTATTCATAACTAATTTATGGTTAACCATTATTTGATTTGTAAATAAACGACGATCGCAACTAAACATACGGTGTCATGAGAATCATTGCCAACTCTGCTAATATTGTGCAACAAACTAAAATTAACTGCGCACACATGTTAGGAACGGACAGTTTTGTTTCCTAGATCATTCGAAGTACAAAAATAATCTCTTGCCCACCATATGGTTGCATTCGAAAGCCAAACATTTCAGCCCGGTGACAGGGAAAATAATCAGCAAAACATCAGAATATCGTATATCCAAATGCGAAGGAGAGGTTTTGGGACGATTCCCCAGACGTGGAGACGTAACTTAATACATTGACAAAAAAATTCTACAATTAATGTGCAGGGTGATTCTTATTTATGCAAAACAAGTTATTTATAGCTTTAGTTTCATAACCACCACGATCGCCAACAGAACTTTTACGGTTTCCAAAAAAAAGAAATAAATTGCCTTGTTTTCATCCAAGTTAAAAAGATCACAGTTTAATGATTTTCTTTCAAACTTATTTATTTAATGCCAAAACGTTAAGTTTAAGTATACTTCACGAACATTTGGATTTTCAACAGGCATAATAAGTAGATCTGATGTCAGCTCTGTTATATTGGAGATCTCATAGCAACATTTGTATTTTATGTCATGTCAATAAATCATTCTTCACCTTAACGTCACATTGAAAAGAAGTCTTTAACATATAAATTGGACCTTCGAGAAACGAAACTAAAAAATAAACAAAAATGCTAGACCAGCTAAAAGATGAAAGGTCGACAACCAAAGGTCAAATACAGATCAACTACAAGAGAGAGCTATAGCTCTGGAAACACTTCCTCCGATTCAACAGAATCCAAGACTAGTGATAAATACTCACTGGGTAGGATATTTAAAAATGGGTATTTATCCCTGCTTCGGGTAATTACCCAAAATGAGGGTATTTATAAATTGTATTAGTTTTTTAGACCTGGTACTTTTCTAATGCTCCTTATTTGATTTCTGTATTTACCTAGATGAATAATAATAATAATACTTGATTCAACTTCCAGTGTCCTCTGTGCATGATGGGGACAGGGAGGGGCATTTTTATTTCCACTTAGTTTTGTTGTTGATGATGATTTTTTTACAGGCTGGATTACCTTTTAGTTAAATATTTATAGCCCTTTACAGCTATTTTATATTTCTGAAATATTATCTAGAAAATATCACCCCTGCAGAGGCTATATTATTTTTATAAAGTTAGATAGAGAAGTTTAAGAAGTTAGATATTTTTCATTCATCAGCTCTATATGGATGGGTTCCTCAAAAGTTGTAGAAGAACTCTTGTAGAGGAATTCCTCTACAACTCTTGATCCATTCATTAGAGCTTGAAAAGATCCAAACCCAACCCATCCAAATCGAACCAAATCAGATCCAAACCCAACCCGTACTAAGAAGTAAGTCTAACCAAATTTTATCCAAAAGCTTCTTTATTTCATTCTTTTCTGCTCTCTACCCTTTTTTCCTACTTCTTTCTTTCGTTTCACATCTTTTTTCTGGATTATTATAAATCTGACTTCAATCTTCTATCTACTTTGCTCTACCTTTCTTGAATCTCCTTTTCCATTTTGCTCTTCTGTTTCCTTTCTTTCATATTCCCACTTTTTTCTTTCTTCTCTATCTCTGCTTCCGTCTACCTGTTTCTTCTTTCTTTTTCAAAGAATTTGGTTCGTCAGTCTTTTTTCGCCCTTCTCTCATTATTTAAAGCACTATTTCTACTCCCTTCTTCTGGATTCTTATCTTTGTTCCCTCTATCTTTGTTCATATGAGTATTGCACATTTGTCCGTCCTTCTTTCTGGCTTGTTCCTTATTCCGTTTTCTTTATTTCATTCTTTATTCTCCCTTCAGCCTCTATTCATCGATTTTTTCACTTTCTTTTAGTTTCGCACTTTATGCTACCGTTGCCTATATTTCTTGTAGTTAAATTTTGATGCGTTATTGCTTCGTTTCTCTTCCCACGCCTTGCCGTTCTTCCCCATTTCTCCCACATTCCTTCTTTCGTTTGTTTATTTTTTATCGAAACTTCTACCTTCTTCCTTTTATCTTTCTTCGTCGAAACCTTGCTCGTTTTGTTAGTTCGCATTGTATCGGGTTAATACTGCTTGGATCGTATATTTCTTGGTTCTTTCCTTTTCCTTCCGCCTTCTCCCCTTTCTCTTTACTTCCGATTTATTTCTTCTTTCTTGCTCATTACCTCATTCTTCTCCTTTACTTTCTGCTTCTCCTTTAAGTATTGTATCTCTTTTACTTTCTACTTCTCCTTTCTACCTTTTTTAAATCGTATTGTTCTTCTTAGCCTTCTTCATTCATATTCTTCTTCGTTCTATTCCTTTTCTCCCTTTCTGTCCTTCTTCTTCTTGCTCCCTTTCACTTTTTTTATGCTTTTAGTTGCCAAAATGTATGCCCACATTATCATATACATCGAATCATCGAATTCTAAGCTACTTCTCTAATTTCTAAGAGAACTGCTCTTCAAATGCCGTCTATTTTCCATTCCTTCCATTTTCTCCCGTCTTTTTTTTTCCGTTCTTCCCCTATCCATCTTTCGGTGCGCTTCTATCTTTTTCTTACATCGTACATTACGATCGAAATCTTATATCGCACATCGTACATTTCTACCGTGCATTGAAGTCTTGTCCATTTTCAATTCGCCTCCTACTTCTGTACCCGTTTATTCTTCGACTTCGCACAACACCAAAACGGATGAAATTTTGGATCTTTCCTGTATCTTGTTTCCTTATCTCTTTCGATCTATTTACTTTTACTTTCTTAATCTTTTTCTCTTCGTTTTTTTTGCCGTTTTGAAATTTTATATTTCTCTGTTGGTTTCTCCCGCCTCCTTCCTTCTTCTGTCTTTCCCGAGATTGATGTTGACAAATATGATATGTTAACAGAGATGTCAATAAAGATGTTGACAAACAAACTTATTTGTTAAACCTTAAACCCTGAATTATGGCGTCACACCACCTTCTTCTATTTTCCTTTTTCTTCATTATTGTTCTTTTGCCTTCTATGGTTCTTCGATTTCGTACTTGTTCCTTCTTTCTGCTTAATCCTTCTTTTCCTCTTCGTTTTTCTTCGTCACTTTGAAATGCCACCTCTCTCCTTTGTTGTCTCCTCCTTCTTCCGCCCTCTTCCTTTTCCGGCTTCCTTCTTTCATATCCTTTCTTCCATTGTCCACTCTAGAAGACCGCATGAATCGTAGAGCTATAGGAGAGTGTGATTCATATGATTCCTAAGAGATTTTTGGCCCTTCCTTCCGTCTTCTTTCGTCCAGCACCTATTTCTTTTCTTCTTTCACATTGCACCTTCTTCTTTTATTCTTTCTTTTTACGTCTAATTCTTTGCTCTTTCCTTTTCTGCTCGCATCTCCTTTCTTCCTTTCTCTTTCTCACCTTTCTTTTTTCCTCAGTTGGGTCTTTTTCCTTCCGTCTTTATCAGTCTTCCTCGTTCCTCTATTCTCGTGTCTTCTTGTTCTGGCTTCGTCCATTTTCTTTCATCATCTTTCCTCTTCCTGCTCATTCCTTCATCTTAATATGAAGATTCAAATTTTCAAACTACCCTGGGTATTTACCCAGAGAAATAAATACCCAGGTATTTTACATCACTATCCAAGACATCATCGAAGCAGCTCGCTTGGAGAGAAATGCAAGCGAGTAGGAAGGGGCACAGAAGAATCGTACAGACAGGAGGTGGAAACGAAATTCTACAATGCAAGGAGGTCGCATCAAAGCCAAACTACCGAGAGTTGATGAGACTTTAGTTGAATGTTTGATCCAACCACTTGGAATGAAACAGTGTCAAACAGGATGTCAAACCTTGAGATAAGATCTATCAACGAAGAATACTCAACAGTGGTATTTCAGCGCTTGTAGTCACAGTCATAACATCATCTATTCCAAAGGTGACGTTGTTCAATACTATGCTTGAAATGCTACGTCATAAAGAGTTATCAGACAATCAAATCATCAGAGTTGAACATACGATTGGGATCCAACCACTTAGCGCAAGTGGTTGAAGCTTTCTGGCAAGAAATCGAGAGAACTTCGATGAGGTACTTCACAAACGTTGGGCAATTGACGCTGTTAAAGACACACAACCCAAGCTTACGCAAGAGAAACAATAATATGAGGAAGACTTTTGCAACATCTCTACGAGACAAGACGATCGCAGGCATGTTGTTAAGTTGCTTTTCAAAAAAAACCCTTCGGATCCTAAAACTGGTCTTAAAACAGACCAACCATTTAACTTTAGTTTAACAAAAGTCCAACCTTAAGTCTATTGTCTATCCAGTGATGTTCAATAGTTTCACCTGGCACACTTTGATACTTCAGAAGTTACACTGTACTCTTTTTTTTCAGACACCTATAACACTGCACTAAATCAGACCAACTCGAAGGGCCTCTATCGAGCAGATATGCCTATATATAAAGACAGAAATTTTGTAGAATTAGTGAAACATTTAGTATAATTTGTTTCCGGCACCTATCATATTTTTCTTGCCAGGGAGTTTTATGCACCAGGAAGCAAAAAAGTCGCCATATGATAAAGTCAAAGTAATCAAGTAGCTTTCCTCCTGCATTTGAAAACCGACTAAATGCCTATATCCAATCAGATAGACTATACAGGATGATCAAATCTTTGTCGGATTTTTGTGCTTCGTAAGGGAACTACATCAACTTAAAGGGGCGTAAATCCATAAATTTTATGGAAAATAGACAAAAACCCAAAAAGTTGTAGCCAATTTTTTGATTTTTTTATTATTATTTTAGTCACAAATTCTCAGACAATTTCCGTCCTCTATAAGCAAATTCATTATGTATATAATTCATTTTGCAATGATTATGCGGAAGTTGTTTAGGCGAATAATAAATTTCTTCAGACTTTTTTTGACAATTCTTCTTTTGACAATCCTGGCTGATATGAAATAGTGGTCACCCAGAATTGTCAAAATATTCGTATTGATTAAACACTTATAATAGGACCATAAAATTACCTATGCTTGGAGTATGGTAAAGCTTTAAAAAGTTTAAACTCCAAATTTTCAACTTGAACAAAGAAGAAAACAAACAAACGATCTTTAGAGCTCTTTTCATGCCTTCACATATATTTAAATTATGTTTTAAATTTGGAAAGGAATCAAATTCCCTGTGCGATAATCCGCAAAATTATTGTACGTCATATGGTGCTTATGGTTATTGAAAAAATCCCAAAACGCAGAATAAGTTATTCTACTGAAAACAAGGTTTTTGCATATTTCGGAAACAAATCTAATTTTAGAATGCCATAAAAACAACTTCTCTAAATCTCCTTCTTAGTGAGTTTATCAAGCGTTTGACTAGAAAGGTTTCACCTAATCAATGCCATTTTTTTTTCACATGAGAATGAAGAAGAATATATTTGCTTTCAACTTAATGGATCCAAATTTCACCTTCGTCTAAATATAAATAATTCTTTTAATAACTTCTACAAATGGATGGTGTTTCCCTTAACTGAATGTAAATAGAAAAAAAAAATCTGTGGCTGGTTCTTTTTTTTTAATCAATTATATTTTAAATCAGTCCCCTCTTCTGATGGTTTCAGAAAAAAAATCAAATATACCAAGTCAAAAACTGCCATTGGGCGAAAAGCTCAAAATTTAGCGTAATCTATGTCAGAATATGATGGATATTTGAAATTGATTACCAAAGGGTGGAAAATCCAGTTTTCTGCGGTGATTTAGCGCGGAATGAACTTTGTTCTATATTGTTTATAATTCCGATTTCTAAGCAATTGCGGTTTTGTGCTGTGGTTATTATGATAACAATGCAAAAGACGATAAGTGTTTTCTGTTTCAAAGACTTTATTATTACTTTTCTTTCATTTCTTGTTTCTTCAAAATTACTTACGTAAATAGCAACACCGACAAGGGATTGGCCTTCTCCCTTGGGTTGGGGTTGTACTTTTCCCTCGTGATGTCCATTGCGTGAACTTCTTAACGTTAGGTCATACATCTACCGAGCACTTTTGAGCGGACTCTCGAATGGCAATGGCCTTTTTATTATTATATCACGGATCACCATGTAGTTCTTGTGTATGACGATAAACCCACTATTTTTAACATGCGTATTGAGTTATCTAGAAAGGTGCACTCTGAATTGAGTCCTTTTCTGCCTGCGGCCTGTTCCGAAGATCCACTTGACGCCCAAGAAGGTGGCACTCGCTCCTCTACGAACCTGAAAGCATAACATCCACGGTTATTTTAAGCCTATTAAAAATAGGAAGGGATAGGACATGAAATATTTGATGTCTATTGTTGAGGAGACTTTATCTCATGAATTATTTATGGTGGTTCCAACGCGGGGAATCCAACGTGATTTTATGTAAGCGATTAATTTGTATTCCACACACATTATTTTAAACAACAATTCATCAAAATGGTAATACAGATTTTCTACTTCTCAATTCTAAATTTTAGCGCTTTCTGGGAAAATGAAAAAAATACGCCTAAATAGAGATTTATATGCAGAGCACGCATCACTGACAATTTTTTTCTCGCGCACATGTTCGTGTGTAGCTTTACATTTTAAAACAAATAAAATAACAATTCTTATTGTTATTATAACAATTTAACGATAATTTTTCATGAACCAACTGATAGGCATCTTAATACAAAAAAAAAATTCTACATAAGCGACTGCGAAGGTTATGACATTTCAGTTAATGATTATGCAATCTTGAAATTTATCTAAGAAGTAGAAAGGGCACCATCTGCTTTTGAACATTTAATTAGTAATGTCGGTTAATGATGTACACTTCTGGTTAATTTTAAGTATTTTATTAATCTACCATACATGTTTGGACTTTATTAAGTCATCTTCAGGGGTGCTACAAATGTTGTACTACAAATGTTGTTATTAGGTTACAATTGTGAGTTATTTTTATTTATTCTAAAAGACAGGTGTCGTGTCCTAACTGTTTTTAAATAATGTATCATTTAATGTTCTCTGCTTTACACTTTTTTCTGTTTATCCTATGTCAATTGCTCCACAGGTAACGCATGTCTATCAGTTGGTTCATTAAATTGTTATAATTTTTTTTTTAATTAAAACGTTACTATCTTACAACGCTTTACAAATATTGAAACTGGTCAATTATGACCAACCATCATATTTACTCTAAAGATTCTTAAAACTAGGGTTCTTATATTCTAAATTACACCCATTGGT
>JAWQRJ010002064.1:0-14268 GCA_033557515.1 Diorygopyx duplodentatus | reverse complement strand
TTCAAAATAACTTCAATAGAATCTTTGCACCAACAATTACTCGTACTTTATTTTTTATCTCCAAATTTTCTTGTACCTCCAATATTTCCAGAGATTTCTTTGATCATATGAAGAAAAAAAATAATTTTTAGATAAAACTGAATCGTGTTGCAATTTTTTGATTTTCTCTTAAATTACTCGTTTTAAGAACACATTCTAAAGGATTTCTTAGAAAAAATTAACTGGTCTTTGCTTTTTTATTGAAGATTCTTTATCTACCTCCTCTACCTTAGGAAATATGTTTAATCAAAGTTATGAAAGATGAAAATTTAAAATATATCTATGAGGTGGACGATTTTTTTAATTTCTCTCAAAATAATAGAATATAGAAGGAATTGTGGGGAAGTTTCTCAAGTTTCCTACATAACATTATTTGCAAATTATTTTTTATTTACAAAAATTTCCCGTATCTTTCATATTTTCCGACATATCTTTGATTGCATTAAGTAAATTGTATTTTCTGGACAAAACTATATCTTTCTGCAGCTTCTAGTTTTTCTCTTAACTTATTGGTGCTATAAATATTTTATATGTAGTTTCTTACAGAGAATTAACATATCTTTCTTTTCTTATTAAAGATTCTTTATCCACCTCCTCTACTTCAGCAGATATCTTTAAGCAAAGTTACGAAAGCAGCAAAAATTAGATGTTCCCGTTGGACAGAAAATAAAATTGTATTTTGCCTGTGTAATTTTTTAAATTTCTTCAAAATTATTATCATTAGATTCTTTGTGCCAACAATTATTCGTTCTTTACTTTTTATCGAAAAGCTTTCTTGTACCTCCAATATTGTGAGATAAAATTGTAAGGTGTTGTAATCTCTTGTTTTTCTCTTAAATTGTTCTAAGAAGCTTTTGCAGTTTCCAAAGCAGTTTTAAAACTTTTCCAATTTGATTTCGACACAGCAAGCAGGGTGAACGGAACAACGATGTTTGATCTTAGATTTTATATATTTTAGCCACAAAATATCTTTTTAAAAGGTATAATTAAGGTATGGAATTTAGGGAAGATAGGGAATATTATTATTATTATACTGGGAATTAGTTTATGTTAGTATATTGGAAAAAAAAATTATCTGAATGCACAAGTGTACATTGTCAAAATTCAAGTAAGAACGGAACTAAAAGATAAAAATATTTTCAATACGCTTCGGTAAGTTCTGGTTGTACCGGAAGTTGACAACAGCTTTATTAATTTAAATGGAATAACCCCCATTTTATTTTATTTTTCTTAATTCCCATTTAATTTTCAACAACTTTCATAATACGTTTGACAGGCCTAAACTTAATCGTTTTCGAGATATTGAATTTTTCGCAAAAATTGTGTAACCGCAGCAACATTTTAAAAAATCGAATTTTCATACTTCATTAACCATTAGTTGAGACGTTGAACTTTTCAGAAATACACCAGGCTGGACATTCTTACGTACGTTCTTTACAACATTAAATTTTGAAACATTAAATGACAAAAGTGATTGTTTTTAAACGGCACCTACCAATTATTTTTATCTAATCGAATGTAGAATTAAAATCCTCGTTAAACGGTATTGGGTTTCCCTACACCTAAAATGTATCTTTTTCTGATTATTGGAGGTTTTTCGAGCTCTTGTTGCAAAAACGATCTTTTGATAATACATTCATTTGTTATAAATTGAGTTACCTACCAATTAGTTATCAATTTTGACATTTATGTAAGTTGGGTTGGTTGATTTTATATTTGGCGTGAAAAATTAATGCATGTATGATTTGGAAATTGAGTTATCAAACATATTTCACATGTTTAGTTGTTGACAACATAATGTAGTTATGGTTTTAGCGTAAATTACTAAAGAAAGTGATGAAATCGTTCTCCATTTTTTTCTAAACAAATTAGAATTCTTGATTGGACCCTATTGACAGTTACATTTCGAATTTAATTATGCACCTATAACCAGTGTTGATGTCGAAAAGAAGTTTTTCAAATTATAAAAACATTGTTTTTATTGATTATGAATAAATAATAACCATTCCTCTGCTAATGTTTCATTCAAAAAGTTTTTCAGAATTGTGGGACATTTTTCCAGATTCAAAACGTATGATTTTAATGGATTAAATAGTTGTAAAATTCTATCTAAAGCTGGTAAAAGAGTTAGCCAGCGTGTTTTGCTGTGACCAAGAAGCTTTTTATATTGAAACTCTGCGTCATCACAAAATTCGTTGAACTCGTATTGTGTATATATAGGAATGTGAATAAATGTTTGCTAATATCGCTTCAATATCTATCGGAAGACAATATACAGCAGTGCTTATGCAATTGTTAAATATGTGGGCAGCACAATTAAAGAAATAAGTAATACAAAATTAGAAATAATAGATTAAAATCTCACATGCAGTCCCTGTGTAACTAATTAACGTTGCGTAAAAGTGTAGTGTGTCGACTTTACAAAATAAAGGACAAAACGCCTATTTTAGAAAATAAATAAAGTTAGAGCACAGAGCAATGAAATAAAGGACTGTCCTCTTAAATAAAGGACGTATGGTCACCGTAGGTATACAGCATTAAATGTCAAAATTGTACAGGCGTATATATAGGCCAAACAGGAAAAAATATTAGCAAAAGAGGAATGAACATCTAAACAAAATGTCATCAAATGTTTATAAGCACAGAATGGAAACAGGCTTAATATAGATAAAAATGTAAAGGTTCTGCATGAGTGTCACAAGGGTAAAAAACTTGATATTTTAGAACAATGCGAAATTGAAAAACATAAAAAATAAAACTAATTAATCAACAAACTATATTTTTCAATAATCCTATCTATCAACATTTAAAACATAAATTTAAAAACTGATCAAAACAAAACTTGTCTTTGCTATGTCTCACTTATAATTTTAACGTGTAGTGTACAGTTTTGCTTAATCCGCATTTTTACTTTTTAACTTTTTAT
Organism: Diorygopyx duplodentatus; assembly: GCA_033557515.1. Classification (NCBI taxonomy): domain Eukaryota; kingdom Metazoa; phylum Arthropoda; class Insecta; order Coleoptera; family Scarabaeidae; genus Diorygopyx; species Diorygopyx duplodentatus. The sequence continues at coordinate 11,303 of JAWQRJ010002064.1, read as the reverse complement.
TTGTAAAACATTCCAGTGATACCCTTTTATGGTTTTTGAAACATTTTGAATGTAAGTTTTTATGTTGTTATTTCGCTTTATACTTTAGTTAAGATTTTCATGTTGCAGATTCAGCTGATGATTAAATTAAATTCCACAAGAAAAGAAGTTGTGTTTTATTAACCATTAAATAATCAATTTTCGTATGGATATTAACAATACATCAATAGTTTGAGATCCGCCTTACCTGGGTTGAAAATTGATCCATCTCTGGTTTTAAACTCCATCAACCTCCATCAACATATTCATTTGAAACTTATTTACGATAAGAGAAGATTGGTTGACATGGGTTGATGCAGGAAATTGACCTTTCCAAGGAAATGTATGTTTCCATCAGATCTCTCTGATGGAAAGTTCATGAGTTCAATTATTTCATTTTGAATCTGAAGAACAGGATTAAGAAACTGTCACCTTTGGAAAAAATCTCTCTTTTCCTTATAAAAGCCCGAGGAAGATAAATAACTTAACAGTGGGGTTATAAACTATCTTCAAGAAATTCTTATTCAAAATGTTATGCATACAGCGAAGACAAAATTAAAAAAACAAAAATTTTTTTTTTAACTTTTATGTGATGAATGGTGAGGTGATGTACATTAGAAACATTGGACAGAAATTCATTTGATAGACTGACATGGAAGGAATGTCGTGAGAAACATAAACAGTGTCCTTAAAATACAGCTAATGGAATTAGGAACAAAGAAAATAGCTTTTCAAGCGTTAAATCTTCATAAAGATACAAAAAGGTCGAAGATAATGGCATTCATATTGGAAATTATTCTATTCTATTATTCTAAGGAGGGTAAATATGAATTATATTAAATGGTGCAATAATTATTTTCAAGAAATGGTATTTTGAGCGGTCCACAGAGAAAATAACTTATTTTAATTAATTATTTTGATGTGTTACTTTCCGACATATTGCTCTGGAATCAAATATTATCTGTAGGACTGGATCCATCAATTTTGAAGGCCTAAAAGTGGGCAGGAACGAACATATTGAAAAGAGCGTTCAGAAAAAAGTGCTTGGCTGTTGGGCAAATAAATTATGTGCCCTGTATAAATTATACTGTATAAATATACAGATCACTTACATATCAAGGCACAAGATCACATCGATTACAAAAGTTATTATCCAATCACAACATAACAGCCACATTTAAAACAAATAGCACAATGTATACTCCCTTGAATGCGATGTGTGTGATGCCATTTATATAGGAGAAACTGGAAATAATATCAAAAAAAAGAATTAGGGAGCACAGACAAAACATAAATTCTGCATTCGGAAGACATTTCCTAACACAATTTTAGCCCTAATAAAAACAGCAAAATCATTCACAATAAAAATAAAGGTCAGTTACTTGAGCTACTTAAAACACTAAATAGTATGTTGAATGTCTAAATGAATAGCTTAAACCCATCACCATACAAATTTATAAGCCATTATTGCAAGCACCGTTTCAGCTATACTAAATAAAATTCTAACATTTAAACTTCAAAAACACAACGTTGCAGATTTCTCCAATACAGAAATCTACATTCCACATACATCACATAGAGGACCATATTAACAAAATCTGACATCTTCTAAGACCACATGTAAAAATTTCCAGGTAAATAAAATCAATTTAACAGTTAATAAAGACAATATTAACATCGCACATTTTAGATAAACACGCAACAGGATAAATAGCATATATTAACAGCACAAACTCCAAACATTCTCCAAACTCCAAAGCATTAGAATACCTCAAAACGCAACAATAAATCGAGTTCAGTAATTTTCTACGCTGTGAATTAATTTAAACCGTATATTACAATTTCTTGTTTAACCCTGGGCTTAAAACAATTTCTATAAAAAAATACGCCCTTAAAAATATATATATCCCCGAAAATTTATTCAAACATAATATTTCTACATATAAATTTAAATATGCATTTTTGCCAAATGTTTCCCTAAAAAGGTCTGTAACTTTTTAGTGGAACACAAACCGATGAATTTATTAAAGATCTTTTATGTTTAATCAAACTTTAATTAACTCTCTATTCTATACATCATGTGTACTAAATAAAAAGAAATAAATTAATAATAAATTCATTTTAATGGCCAAGCGTTCGGAAGAATTTCAATACTTGCTTCCTAAACCAACTGAACATTAAATTTAAAATTAAATTGTTTTGTAATCGATAGAAATCAATTCATATTTAACATTTTGTTTCCAAACTTATTCTAAGTATGGTCTATTTATTCAATAAACCATCCTAAAGGTTAAATAACTTGTAATCTTCAAAATGTACGATAAATTCCGCCCTAATTTCCATAGTTAGAGTTTATTTTGGCAAAAAATCCAATAAAAATTATAGTACTTAGTTATAGTACCCAACCTAACCCATAACGTAATGTTATTTTCATATATGCAGGGTGTCCCATTTCCTCTAGACGCCATGCAGCTTGAGTTTTTTAAATGGAACATCCGGTATATTATTACATTTTTGGGTTCCTTATGGAATTTATGGTCTATTTTTATTAACACGTTAACGCCGGCGTGTACCACCGGTGGTACACATGAGGTTCTATCATGGGACGGCGTGTACCACCGGTGGTACACGAATTTTTACGTTTTTGGTACGCCACTGATAATTCTTATTGTGACAATAAATCGTTTTATCGCGCATCTAGGTCCTAAACGTAAACGCAATTATTATTATTATTATATATGTTACCGCTAAAGTACAGAAATCAGTTATTCTGCAGATTATCTAGGTAATCCGTTAAAGTGCCGAAAATTGTTTCATTGCTCAAATTAGTTTGATAATCTGTACATTACCTACTAGGCACTCGTTAAAGTGAAAATAAGATATCTGCTAGAACAACAGCACCGTTCCTGTACGCTTAAATTAACATAATATTATTTATTTTTCGATACTACAAAGAATCGAACGGTTTAAAATATTATTACAATTAAGGAAATGAATTTGCAAAACATGTGATAAAATTATACTTACTTATTTGTGCAATCTAAAGATTGGTGACACTTTGAATTGCATAGCAATTGGTTTTTGCGACAATCACATCTATTTGTGATACATTTAGATTTGCAGTCACATTTTCTAAAACCCTGCCCAGTAGCAAGAGATTGTTTTATTGCTGTTTGACGTAAAGATAGGAACATCTTCTTTCGTTAAAAATCTCTCTTTGCAAACACTGAATTCAGATCTTGCATACAATTGTTTTAAAATACCCGTTTTAGTACCAAGTTTATAAAAGCCATCATCTGTTGCCATCATACTAAGAACCACAACTAAAATCGAGCGGGCATTAGTTATTGCTCTGTCTTCTTCGGGTACTTTAATTCTCACAGTGACACCTTCATCGACATTTGGGTGCTTTTCACTAGAAACTGCTAACATTTTCTTTGCTTGCTTTTCTAAACCTTTCTTGGCTTCATCACACTGTATTTTCTGATCCATATTCTTTTTGCAGATGTTGCACAATACATTCTTACCATACACTTCCTCTTCAGGATCTATTTCACCACAAATTACGCGAACAAACATATCACGCGATTTACACTTGTGAGCACCTGATGCTGCTTTTGAGCAAACGATACAGACCATGACCATGTCTTGTATAGTCCTCTTTATAGGCTCTGTACAGTGATGACTTCTTCAACATGCACAGGTGATCCCTTGGAGGTGCAGGGTAACTGAATATTCTTCATAACTGTATGCTCAATCAACGGTGTAGAAGGCAGTTTAAGATTACTATCCATAAATGCTTTTGTATTTCTGTAGGTGATTCTGTAGAAGCAGGGGATAATGGAATGTCCTGTTGAGTAAGATTTGACTGTGATCCCATAATGACAGTCCCTTGTGAATCTTCTAACTTTTCAAGGTCTTCTTCAGTATTTATCAAATGTGTATTACATTTGCGGTATAATAGAAGAAGACAATCCCACTTTTGCACTTGGACAACCGAAGATGGCTTCGTATGGACTTCTTTTAATTGCGGAATGATAGGCACGATTCTTCATAAATTGTACAAATCGTACGTCCTCACTCCACTTGTGAGTTTGGTTATCATCCATCCAAGTAGTGAGCATGTTTTCAATGCCATGATTTGCTCGTTCGACACTTCCTTGACTTTTTTTCCGGCCACAACTGTGTTACACATTCTAAGATTTTATCACAAAATTCTCGTCCGTTATCAGAATGCAAAATACTTGGAGCGCCAAAAAGGAGAAAAATATAATAGGTTACTTCATCCGCCCGTTTTGATGTGAGCGACTTCAATACAACAAATTTTGTACAACAACTTTCCATCTGTTGAAATTGGTAATCGATAAGATCCACCTGGCATCTGCTATTGAAGTGCGATAACATAATCGGCTTTATAACAATCCCTTTTTTCGCACTTTTTTGTTTTTATTGATTCGCATAAATCCAAAAACATTCTTATTTGGGCTTGGGTTATGTTTTTTATTAAGTGGGCTACACTGGCGAAACCAAACTAAAAGTGCAGGGAGGGGGAGAGGGGGAAGGAATAGGGAAAGGAAAAGAAAGAAACAAACTTTTGAACTTTAACGATACGGAAACCGTTAATGTGCACATTACCTAGGTAAAATGCAGAAAACTTTTAATTTCGCACATTAACGGAGCAAATCAGTTAATCTGCAGATTAGCTAGGCAATGTGCAGATTAACGGCTTTCGAGCTTTAGCGGTAACATATATATATCAATAATTGAAAACGACAACACTAAAATACTGAAATAATACAGTCAATTAACTATAACATAATTATTTATTTTGTTGATGTACATTTTTAAAACATTTGATACACATCGCAGGTTGACCGTTACATTGTGGGCAAAATGTCATAACTCTCTTGGTTTTTTTCTTAGCAATTGTGCTACCTTCCTGTGCAGATATTATTTTGTAACACTCTGTGCATCTTTTTCTTGCTCTTCTTGCAATACCTTCATATTTTTCAATAAAATGTTTCTGACTTGTTTGTAGTCTTTGTTCTAAATGCTTTATACTTTTTTCATTTATTAGTTTATCAATAATATGCTCTCTAAATTTTAACAAATCCATTTGTTTATTTCCCCACTTCTGATGAATGTACCAAGCATTAGCAATCGACGTTCCACATATTAAATCGATAACAACTTTCTTATACCACTTAATTGTTTTTCGTAAGCAATTATAATATGATGATATTTGATCTGATAGATCACCCCTTTTTTGGCATTATTGTAATCATGTACAACATCGGGTTTTAATTTTCCATTAGTATTTTCAGTAATAGCACATGTGTGTGCGTTGCATGAGGTTAGCATGGCAACTGCCCTTTTATCGGTCCATTTCATAAATTTGATGCCTCGGCGATTTTGTAAGTTAATAATAGTACCTCGTTTGTGTTTTTCTTTGGCTTCAGGGGGCAAATATTTTCTATTTAATTTCATTGTACCACAAATATATGTTAAGTTTTCCAGAAGCTCTTCAGCTAATGGTAAACTTGTGTAATAGCTGTCTGTAAACAATGTTCGCCCTTCATTTAACAAGTCGCTTGCCAATCTCATTACAACATCGTGGGAATGCCCTTTTCTTATTGGAACGCCATTTTTTCCAGCATAAATTTCAAAATTATTTGTATAACCACCAGGAAAACATAGTTTATACATTTTAATACCATATTTGTGACTTTTTCCTGGAATATATTGTCGAAACCTGAGACGACCACGCCAAGGAATAATACTTTCGTCAATCACAATATTTCTACCGGCTTTAACAACACTCTTATATCTATTTGTTAGTTCGTCCAATACATTTTGAATTTTGCTCAGACGATTCCCAGTGTTATTTACGTTATTATCGCTGAAATGAAGATATTTCAAAATATCCAAAAAACGATCTCGCTTCATTGCTGCTTTTATTCTCAAGTTAGTATACATCGTATTTTTCGACCAATATAATTTAATTTCTGGGACTCGCGTTATACCCATGATTATTAGTATTCCAAAAAATCTTTTCATCTCATCGAATGTTACAGGTTTCCATAATTGTTTATGATTTCTCTTGTTATTGTTATTGTGATTATTGAGTTGAGATTGATTAGCATATCTATTTGTTTCTTGGACTATAAGCTGGATAATATTATCTGTCACAAATAATGAAAATAAAGAAAATGGACAGTTTGTATCTACATCATTTTCTATCAACTCTTCGTCCAGTGTATAATTGTAAAATTGAATTCTTCTTTTCGTTATTGGTGACCATTCTCTAGTAGAGTCGTTCATTGGTATATCGTCTGAAGAAGAATTTTCAGAATCTATGTCAATCGGCTCATTGCCACAAGTAGCAATGCTAACATCTTCCGAAGATGACGTAAATAGTGGCTTTGATTTTTTTCTGCTATTTATTTTGTTCATAATGGGGCTAAAATAATATATATCATATAATATAAATATATTTTAAAATTAACATAAAATTACCTTTATATTATAACCCAAATTATAATATCACTTCACTAAATTAAAATATAACCTAAAAATCACACGTTTTTTCGTGTGATTCACTTCAGTCACTTATTTCCATAGCAACGATAACAAGCATAGGCGCGCGAGCAAAATGTTGTCAATTTAAATGAATAATTGCATAGTATGAAAAAGCCGTCCGCTAGACTAAAACACAAAAGCGAGCGCCGGCGTCAACGTGAAACATACTTTACACTCACACGACTTTTTCTCACCTAATCCCCAGACGTTTTTGTAAAAAGTGTTCAATACTTCCTAAATGGTGCGACTTTAGCTAAATGTATGGTTAATAAAATCGACCATAAAATCGACAAGGAATTAAATAAGGTGTTCTGTTTATAAAACTGAAGTTGCATAGCGTCTAGAAGAATATATGAAAATACTTCTACAAGAAAATAGAACTAATACAATCAAATTTTTATTTGAAACTTTTTTCCGTAAGATGATTAGAAATGGGAGAAGTGTTAATCACAGATTGACAGACGAACGAAGAGACAGACAGAAAGATGAATGGATCAACTTCCAAAAACAGTATCATTACCCTTAGAATAGTCTAAAGAATAGGCCAAAAATCTCTCCATCAAAATGTTTGACCCCAAATTGTATTGAGCTGTTTGGTTGTTGTCATCGTAATAACTTTTCTCTCATAAAGATGTGAAAGGAGATTCTAAATCCAGGTGAACCCCCGTAGTTACCAAAGTGGTGATGCTAATATATACCATACTTAGAAAAACAAGAAAAAGAAATGCCAAAAACGAAAAAAAATGGAAAGAAAATGTTAGTGGGGTTGTAATCGGCAAAAATTATTTAAAAAAAAATACTATACAGGGGAATTAATTTGAATAATCAAATTCATTCCCTCTCAAATTGATTACTTCTGATAGTGAGGATAACACAATGTAATGACAACACAAGGTACAATGTTTACGTTCAACAGTTTTATACCCTTATTCACAGTTTGTTGATATACGATTTATACTCCTCCGCTTTATCCTCCAATAGTCTAAATAGTGGGATGGTATAAGGGTGGTTCCAAGTTATTACTTCTATGTCAAAAGCTCTTCCCCTTCACCTTATTTCTCGTTGATATGCAATCCATACTTCCCCTTCTTTTCTAGTAGTCTGAATGGCGAGATGGTATAAGGGTAGTTCCAATTTGTATATGTTACCCTCCTAGGGCAAGGGAGTATATTCCTAATGGAGAAAATACAAGAGAAATATTAACTGTAAAATTAATTAGTTGAATTAGAATTAATTTAGATGTTTTTACGAAATGGTATCTATAAATTTTTTAATTTAAATTACTTGGTGTAAATTAATTTGCACCAGACGGACCTTTTCTTCTCGCTTCTGGAAAAAGGTCTCCTATATTTGCAATCTACAAAGTTGGGTTGTGCACTTCCACCCCTAGCCGCGTCCAATTGTATTTAATTTTACTCTTCTTTCTTTACAGCAAAAAACTTAGGTTAGCTTACTGTCAATGAGGTGACAAAGCATAGTTTACACTGAACGATATTTTACTAATTCCTGTTCACACAAATCAATGGTAAGTTCATAAACATACGGTAGGTAATATGGTTTTTAAAGCCATTTTTAAATTGCATTAAAACTAAATTGCATTCTTTAAAACATGCCGTTTTCGAGAGAAAAATAAAACGTTAAAATATAATTTAGCTCATGTAGGTTGGGTTGCCTAAGTTTAAGTGTGGTATAGTCGAGCGTATCAGTAGTTTATTTTAGAAGAAAATCATGTGAGTGATCCACATTAGTTGATTTGATTTTCTAGTTGGTTCGTCTGTTTAATAATTCAAATTGACATACTTTTAAAAATTTGATACTGTGCAAAAATTTTGTTTTCTATTTCGTAATATGAAGCTCTCGTATCTAGGCGTATAAAAGGGACGGAGCGGCCTAAGTTACTTAGCTAACTTCGTTACTGGCAAGCGCAGAACTTCGGATCTGAAGTGTCGCCGGATTTAAGACTTATAAACGTCGAACTTCTGCACCTATTCCATAAATATCCGACTTTATGCATAAACTTAATACCGCAGCAATGTGTACATTTAGAATTAGTTAGTTCAAGTTGCCACACGAGGCCCCCTTTGAGCGCCCAGTGCGAAAGTACTTGCATCAAGTGAAAACTTACAGGTCGGCCGTAAGAGAACGGAGTTGTTTAATTGGAAAACTTCAAAGCTTCCGGTCGTATTCCGCGGCGAAAGTTTCGTTTTCCTGAAAGACCAGCTTATTGCCGACCATCCGCGCCCCAAAATTCGCCACTGCAAAGAACGCTACAGGCACCAGATCTTCGCACACGTCATCGGAAAGGCGAGGAACTCACCTTTAAGAAATTACAGCCCGGAGGTTAATTACGAATTCCATCTTTCAGTTTTCAGCGTAAGATAAGCGCGAAATAAAGGAGGTCGAGGCGTTTTGTTTGGGGTGGAGGAGGCACGTTTTACGACAGGCTGTGTTAATATCCATTACTTCAGCAGTATTTTCAAGACCCGGTTTACATCACACGAACAAACGAAAAATAAATAGCCAAAGGGTGTACTTTGTAAGGCAAGAGTTTTGAACGAATAGAAAATTTCTTGGGTACTCTTTGAATAAATTGTTATTCTTTTGTTATACAATTACGAGCAGAAATCAGTTGACATAACGTCTCTGAAATCCGTTGTTTTTGCTTCTCAAGAAATTCAGAAAGTTTTCCCGGAAGCTTTAAAATAACATGAGTACTTCTAGTATTTATGTAACTGAAAAACACATTTATTAAAACACTGAAAAACATTTATTGTTGGCAATCTGAAGATGATGCGAAGTGAATTCTAAGGTTAACGATTGCTTTGTCCACTGGGAGTAGATATATCATTTACCGTAAGGTAGCTCTCAGGGGAGAATATCCCCCTTCTGTTGAAATGGCTCTTTTTTTCTGTGTATGTGTTTGAGTGTACCACCAGCGAGTTTTGAAATCCCGAAGGGTTTTATCCCGGTATTGTTTCAGGATGCTGTGTATCGAAGTTTCAAGTATTACGTGAACACTCAAAGAAAGTTGACAACCTGAAGAGTGTCAGCTATTTTTGGGGGTATTCCTTTAAAAAAAATTCTTTATATGATTTCTTTCCCTTCGGTTTGCTAATAAATAAATATTGGTTTGCTAATAAATAGATTTTAAACAATTTTCTTCGCATAATACACAGTAGCAGCTGTAAAGCCATCGTTCCACACATATGGGTTACGCTGTATAACTTTGGAGCGCGTGGTAGAAACTTTGGGGATGTACCGTATAAAACTTCAATCAGTCCCAAACCCAATCGATAAACTAAACTCAAGGAGATTTGTGATCACAAATCGCAAAGCAAACAGCCCAACCTGGCAGTAAATTACTGGGTGAGTAAGACAGAGACTGGAGGTTAATTTAACTTGTCGTAAGTTATTTTAATTACCACAGTAATGATAGGAATTAATGTAACAACAGCTACATTAATTCTACAAAAAAATATACCTTGTCAAAATCATTGCGTTACACATTTTCCATCCTTTTTGAAATAGTTCAAGTTACCTGTCATCAACTTCCTTGTCAGTTATGTACAGCAATATACTTGATAACTTGTTTTTTTCTTTTTGCTGAAGTCTATTACACTTGATCCTACTTGACGGATTACTACCCGGACCCTTCAACCTGATATATTATGTTTTGAGAATGCTTCTCTGGGATCGATGTTAAACTTGAGAAAAGTATGTAAATTTATGAATTATTCAGGCAACATCATAAACCAATTTGTCTTGTTCGCAAAATAATTTCTTCTCGCGTCAGGACCGGCGCCCCAGAATAATTTAGTGTTATTAAAAAGTCTGGGGCAATTTAAATGCGACTTTGCCCCGAAAATTACCACCCCAACAAATAAAATCAACTGCCTTGCAAATGACGGTTCGCCACCTACAGACTGCGGCGGTTAATTTCTTTTCCCGCATCGAGAATTTGATAAACTGCTTCATTAATTGTGCACCGTCTCGGCTCGGCGCAAAAATCTTGCAGAAGAAATCACCGGGCCTTGTTAAATCCGATCTTCTACCCTGGTGATGCTTTGAAAGGCTGCTTTTTGTGTCAGATCGCTGGAGCGGACAAAAAAGATAAACAATTTTTCTTTTCGCGGTCTTAACCACAGCGAGGCCCTTCGGAACATTAATCTTAAAACGCTTTTTTGTTAATGTAATTTTTCATTTGTGAATGTCACAGCTCACATTTATTTTAATACAAAAAGAAGGGATGTTAAATTGTTTTTTCGCTCTTTAAATTTGATCCTCCTAAAACCTGTAAATTTGTTTTGTGTTTTATTAAACAGGTTAATACATATATACTACTTAGATATATGACGATTAGAAAATTATACGATACAGAAAATGTTCGATATGTACCACATGCATCATCAGTTTTAACAGGATTCCCCATTGTGCACAAGTCAGAATCTCTTCAACTGTTGATTTTTCATCAAGAACTTTCTGGCCTTCAGGGTTCTTGATATATCACACATATATTAGTTCTTAGGAATAATATAAAAACGAGTGCATCGATTTTGGCGGAGTTAAGTATACATATAAAACATTTAAAAATATTAGTTACGTGTTTTTTCCTATTCTCCGCAGACCACCCCCGGCGAAGTTACGGGGGATATTATGTACCCTCTTTCCGTAAGAATAAAATGATAAAACTGTTAGGCACTGAGAAA
>JAWQRJ010002063.1:0-14269 GCA_033557515.1 Diorygopyx duplodentatus | reverse complement strand
GTAACATTTTTCAAGAAAAGAAGAGAAAATGTCTTCGGAATGCGGAATTTTCATTAGTTCGTGTACTTTTATTCTTTGTTCCAGTGTTCTGCCCGTTTCTCCGATATATGTTGCTCCGCAACTATGCCATTCCAATGAATATACTCAACACTATACGTTTTTGTTCATATCATCTATTATGTCTTTTGAATTTATTAAGTTATTTCCCGTCGTATGGACGTTATGTTAGTATAACAGATTTTGCAATCTCTGTCCAGCCTTTTCTTGAAAAGTAAATAGTATGTTGGTTTTTTGTGGAGTTTTTTTGTTTGAATTTGATTTTCTTGGGCAGTAATATTTTTTATATTTAACTTAAGTTACATTTTGTTTTGTTTGCCATTTTTAGAACCGCATTTTTATTGAAGTTACAATTACTTACTTAAATTTTCTTTTGTGTCTCTCTTTAATTTGTTTCTGTGTCTGTTAATGTTGTGAACATTAACATCTATGTATATAGGATTTGTTTGTTCACATTTTTTGCGCAATATAATTGTTGTCTGTTTTTGATTGTATGTTTAGGTGTATATTTAGTACCTCTTTAAAAATGTTATTTATCATTTTGTGTTGCTGAATCTGTAGCCTCTATTATTGGCCTTATAAGATTATTTTTTTATATATTTTTGGTTGACCATGTAGTCGTGGTGTACTTGTATTTATTGGAATTAAGTTATATGTGTTGAGATCAAACATCTCAACACAGTAGTATCAGTGCAGTTTTTATAATTTTTTTGACTTTTTTATTGAATGTGTTATTAAAGTTTTTCGCTATGGTTGTAGTAATTAGTTTTCTTGTAGAAATTGTAAAGAACTTTAGAAATTGTATTGGGATCACCCTAGTTAATCTGCAGATTAATTAGATAATCTGTAGAATAACTGATTTCGCCACTTTAGCGGTAACACATACACTAAACTAAAAGAAACCAATGAACTAGTCAAAGAAGAGAACGTCCACAAAAGTTATAAAAAACACCAAGGAGTTTTGCATTTATGGCCGGAATGGAAAGGTAAGAGATGTAAACAATGCCGCTGCCCGGATAGTTACATTTAAAAATATGTAGCAATTAATGTCAATTAATTATTACCTTTTACGCCGGCTTTTATCAATTTTGTATATGCATCCCGGAAGATTTGATTCTACTACATTACGGCTGCCAATTAGGCAAACACTATTTCGAATTGAATTGCATTCAAAAAATTAATCACGTATCTTTCCTTTAAATGTAAATTATTTACCGGCGTTACGATATCCATAAAACTCCCAGCCATAAAATGTATACATTGTTTCTCCATAAGAGCTTTTTTCGCCATAACTTTCTTAAAATTAAAGGTATGTTAAATCCATTCGTACCACGAGAAAGCTGATTCTTTTCCGCATCCAAAAGTTAGCTTTTGTCGGCCAATTTCACAGTAATTACTCCAGAAAAAAAATTCGAAGGCAACGATGCACCAGAAATTCTTCGAAATTGGTCATATTTGGATTGTTATAAAACAAAAACTAAGTACAACATGCCGAAACGGCTTTCACTGCATAAAAGCCCAATGCCGTATTTGCATGAGTATGTAGCAGTTGCGCCATTTATCTAACATCGTGGTAAACATCTTGTCTTTCTAAGACTTCCGTTATAAATTTGATTGGAAAAAGAAGAGAAGCTCTTACTAGTTCCGTTAGAATATATTGTAGTGTGTTCCGAATAAGAATTAAGTGTTTTTATTGTATATTTTTATTTATTGTTAAGGTTTTCACGTTTCTTTCAGGGCTGTAAATCCATAAAATTATATTTCATTCGAAAATCCACAGACACACGTAACATATCCGTCTGCCATCGTCCCTTCAGGCATATTGTATAATATCCCCTACTTTAAGGTCATAAATAGGGAATAATGGGGATATCGTTTATTTAAGACTATAATTTTTTTAAAAGGTCGCACAGGTACATTACTAATACAGCAATTCCTAATATGTCAACTTTATAACTGGGTAGCAGGCAACAATCGAAATCTAAGAATCAGAGAAGGAACTTTTCACGGGGAGCCTAAACAAAACAAAAGCAAAGTTAAAACTCATTTTGGCCACCATCTCGTAACCCTAATTCAGGACGATTGCCGCAAAAATTTAAGCCGTTCTTGTCTAGTTTCCATTTTAAAACCCCTGAAGAAAGGCAGGCTTTTTGCTTCTTTTCAGCTTAACTCAATAGCATTTTCTTCTTCTGCGGATTAGTTTATATACCGGGTGTAAAAAATAAGGTGTTACAAAGGTGATATCTCATAAACAAGGCATTGTTGAGAAAAATGGTTCCCACATTGAATTATTTGGTTTCCTGGGGGAAATGTCAATTTTTTTCTCACTTTTAAAGCTCACTTTTAGATGCGAAAAAGAACAAGTTTTCTCATGGTGCGAGTGGATTTAACATATCTTTAATTTTGAGTAAATTGTCGCGAAAAAACCTCTTATGGAGAAACAATGTATAAATTTTATGGATATGGATATTTTATACGTTTTATGGATATCGTACATTCACACTCTCAATATATCACAAAAATGAAGCAAACAAAAGTTTCTCTACAGGTGTCATGAGTATTAAATTGTTTTCCTCCACAATAAAGTTTTTATTTCTGAGCAAACACAAAGGAAAAACACTAAACTAAAGAAATATTTATTGAATGGATCATTCTAGAGGGAGGTATAGTTAAAAAGTTACAAGGCAAAAAATATTTATTTATGTTAATGTTAACATTAATGTTTGTGTTCCCTTATAAATTTCATTTCGTTTTTATTTTTCCATATCCAATTGTAAAGCGATAAAGAACAAACTTCTGTAAATGACAACACATGTCAACTAACCCAATATTTGTTTCTCTAAATATAAATCCAATCTATTCCGTCTATCCTACATTTACGAAGTCACACAATGGCACACAAAATTGCCGCCGACAGGACGCGAACAACACAGTATTGAACAAATCAAACTTTATTTACGCTCAAGTCGGCGTATATCCTCGCAAATTCAATAAGGTTCAATTTTATTTACGGAAGGATACGGCTGACATACGTCGGCGTACGTTACGCACGCATAGAATGCATCGCAAATCAATATGACAGCACAATACGTATCGGGCGTGATCTGGTCCCATGCTCTCTGAGGTAATTTCTGCCATGACAATCACCTTTTCGACGTATTACGCGATCGGCAAAAAACCGAAATAGTTGCGAAGTCATTTCGGGAAAGTGGTGTTGGAGGAAGTCACGACTCACTCAGCATTATTTACGATCACGCGAAGTTGTACAGTTATCTGGGAAATGATGCAATCTTCCGGTTCTATTAAATAACTGTATCTTTAAATAGTAGTAAACATTTGCAGGTGTTAGATGTACGAGATGAAGAAAGTTTCTGAAAACGTGTTTCCTGCAAAAAGTACGTTGGAGAAACACCATACGACAAAAGTATCGAAGCTAAGCCAATCATAAGGTCCAGAAACCTGTCAATAACTAAATATTTACCATCATCATTGTTATTACATGCTCGTTGAATAATATAGGTGCCATTGTTTTGGAGCAGAACTATATTATAGAACTGTAGATATCTACAGACATAAAATTCTTATGTCCGCAAACGTTTCTGTAAATCTGCATAATTACATTGGCATAACAATGCAGCTGGCGGACAATTAATAGATAAGAAAATCAACACAATAGCTTATAGTAATTGAGCTGATATGCGCATGTAAATTTCTCTCGTGAAGAAGACTAGATGACAGTGGGCGTTTATTTACATACAATGGCAAGTGGTGATAGCAATTTTATGCAATTGCGATTGGAATAATAGAGATAGACATTATTACACGAAATGCACACTAATTTATTGGTTATTATTGAGAAGATGATAACACTTAAGGTTGGGTACGTAATAATGCACATTCCATTCGTAATTACACACATGCAAGCAAAATAGCCACGAGTATTTAAAGCTACCACAGATTTTATATTAAAACTTCAAATTTTTAATTAAGAGAGTTCCGTACCACTTTGCGGTACGGAATATCCCAAAAGTTTCAATAATTACCAATAACTGTTTGAAAGTTATTTAAGTTAAGCCTATTTTCAAACAAACATATAAACAAAGATATGGGGCGTTTTGCACAGGTTATAACCCCACGTTTCATTAGGATAGCCCATTTTCTTCGCATATTCAGTCCTTAAAGGTGTCATCAATAAGCAATTTATCAAACTATTTAAGGTGCCAACCTATGTCAATTTTCTAAACGCTTTTCAATTAAATCGATTGAAAACTATTTGAACGTTATTAGTTTATAAGCCAAGAGTTAGGAACACATATTTGTACGAATTTAAACCATCGAAAATTTATCAATCGGCTCTAATTGATCTGCTTCCATTGAAGGCTAATAGAATCGAACCGTTCACGTGAAAATATGAACCCTCTTGGTTGAAAATCTAATAAGGAACAACATTTTATGTCCATTATCTCTCTTCCAAATAACTGATTTCATAACAGGTCTATAGAATGCAAACTTCCAATTACCACTGAATTTTACATAAAATATATCAATTTTAAACTACAACCTTTTATTAAAGAAGAGCTAAACAAGAGCTATGAAGTTTTACACCTGATTCTAAATGTATTTTCCTCAATGATTTTCAATTAGAAGTCCTTTTTCCGGTAACAGCTCTAGTTTTTGAGCTATGAAGAGGAGAAGATTTTTACAAAAAATGTACCAATTTTAAGCTTTTTTTATAAGATTTTCTCAATTGAACCGACTCAGGAGCACTACTTTGAATGCTCGAACAGTAATCAGCCATCATATTTGCATTCCAGTAACCCTGGTATCGCTCTTCCATAGTGCGAATGTGTTGATGGAAGCGTTCTCCTTGCTCCTCACTTAAATCACCAAAATTTTCAGGGGTACGGTCTAAATGGCTGAAAAGGAAATGTAGCTTAATGCTCATGTTGCATCCAAGTCGCTAGAAATGCAGCATTAGTTGCTCAATGTATTGAGAGCAGTTGGCAAACTTTTTATTTTCTTGAAAATGTTTCACTTACCAAACAAACTCATTCCACGCATATTTTTCAACATCTGTCATGCAATTAGGGAAATTCGGATCGTTTATTAATTTTCTAATCTGAGGGCCATCAAAAATGCCAGCCCTTGTCTTTTCAGTACTCAGTTTTGGAAAAGTTCTCGTGATGTACTTAAAACATTCCCTATTTTTGTTGAGAGCTTTTACGTACTGTTTCATAAGCCTTAATTTAATATGCAAAGGAGGCAATATTATGAGAAGTCTATAAATAAACGCCAATCATTTGAATCATAGTTTTGTAATACCATTGCAGTCATTAAACCAGGAACATCGCTGCAAAACACAAAATCACCCCCTTCAGAAAAGAAAGGGGGTAAATTCTTTTCCATTCTGCGATAGACCGATATATTTTTTCCTGGTGTTACTAGATTACTGTCTTTCAAACGAGAAGCTAGAAGTTCTGATGCTATTTTTGACAGTCCGAGATCTCTGATTAAGTCATCTAGGGTATTTTAATTCAGTGGTCCAGGTTCGCCGGGGCAGTAAAAGTTACTATCCTTACCATCGTGGTACTAACTCATCACTAGAAGTCAACAGATCTAATTGCAGATTTTAAGTTGGGGTAAAACCAAATGGAATCCAGAGTTTGATATTTGGTTCTATTGGCTCCCCAAAGTAGTCCATGTAGGCTTGTTTTACAAAGTCCGACACATTCGAGCAACATTGTTTAAACATATACTCGCCAGAAATAAAACAAATACTGTCAGGTTTGTTTGCAGAGGTTCTTCTTGATGACGACATAACGATAGATTGATTTAATCTGATTAATTCCTATACCGTTCGTAATAATTTGCCGACTAAGAAGTGAATTTCTAGGGGACAGCTGTACCTCAAAAACTAGAGCTGCTAGATAAAATGTGAGGGTAGATTCGAAATCAGCAACGTCAAATTAGTAAAAAACAGTTGAAAATATTCCTGAAACAGAAAAAAAATGCGATTTTGTTTACCAGTGTAATATATTCAAATGTGACTGCTTTCTCATTCAATGAGTTCACCTTCTAAATCAACTTTGATTTAGAAGGTGAGAATTTGCAAAATCTCCTATAAGTGAACTGCTTTCTACCACTTAGTTCCATATTGCTAGTTTATATCTGTCTCCTTACCACACCTTAGGATGCGAAGTTGAGTTTAATGCCTTATTAATAAATATCCTGAGTGCAGATGGTCTGAAACATTTTTTCTCAAAATATTTTTTTTTAGTTTTGAAGGAAGCAAACTATTCCCTTGAAAACCTTTTGAACAGATTCTTACAAAAGAGAGTTACTTAGCAAAAATGCGCTTCTTAAGTGTAACTAATTGTATAATAAGGAAGTCTTTGTTGCAAAATTAAAATCTTAGGAAAAACCAACATCTCTTAAAACTTTACCTATAAATGAATGAGTTTTATTTGATTCTTACACAGTTGCATATCAAATATCCAGATCCAAAAACAAACACGCGATTGTGGAAGAACTAATTCTACCAACTGCAATTCAGATTGTAGAAATTATGCTGGGAGATAGTTTGCTAAACAGTTACAGCCCATACCTCCATCTAATGAGACTGTTACCCGTAGAATTGGCATCTAGCGGGCGATATATTATAACATAAATAACTACAACTTGATTGGAAATTACCTGATAAATTATTTTCAATCCAGCTTGATGAAGGAACAGATAGCAACAAGGACAGCCATTTAATTGTTTATGTTCGATGTGATGGAATGTCAGCAGTTGATGACCTACTTTTCTGCACACCAATAGAACAAAGAGTAAAAGCACTTGCATTATTTAAAATATTGAATGAACGAAACGAGCATACAGCAGAAAAACTGTGTCGGAATATGTATAGATGATGAACGAACAATGTCTAAAAGATATCAAATATAAGGATGTTCATAAGGATGCTATTGCTGAAGAATCTGCCATTTTCGGCTATGGCGCGATTTCTGGCACACCCTGCATAACTAATATTTCTAATTAGGGAGTGAAAAGAATTATGTTGCAACGTGCAATTATCGCAAGTAAGTTCTATAAAAGGTAAGTAATTAATCACACGCCCACACGAGCACACTCACCCGAGTAAACCGTTAAGCTTTTCTTTTCAAACGCATCTGTGCCCTACTTACCGATATTACCGCTGTTCGATTACAAAGCGAATTACACAGCAACACCAACAAATAAACGCGAGGTTATAAAGCCTCTTGGAAAGTTAAAGCAAATTAAAAGCAAATGAGCCACGCAGCTATAAACATTCACACAATAGCAACGCCACATATCTTGATGATACAAAACCTTTTCAATAACTGAAATCATAAGCGAAATGTATCCCATTATTGCAACAAGTTGATGTAAAGTATAAATATAGGGGGATAATAAAATTTCACATATCTTTAAAGCGTAATATTGAAGAGTTCAACGTTACATAAAGACAGAAACCCACTGTATTTACATGTAAGTTGGTCCATCAATTAAAGTGTCCATGTCTAGTGGATTATATACCCGCTGGATTGAATAAGTCCATTGCAGGTATCAGCGTGTTTTGCCCATAAATTCATGCCCAGTTGAAGTTCACACTAAGAGGCACACAGCACAGTCCTGTAACGGATTACGCCTGGTGACGTAGTCACTGCTAACTCTTCTATTTCTATTTCGACATCCGTAAATTGCTCTGGAGTGAAGGCCTCTGGAACTTGCTTATTTTCAGTTGTAGCAAGCCGTATGACTGAACGCTCTAGATTTCAATAATGTAGTATTTAAGTTTTTAATAAAAGGTACGTTGTAACCGGACATTTTGCTACTAATTGCAGCTACTAATCATAGGCATGGAGAATTGCTGTATCATGTAAATAATATGCAGGCATAAACGTAAAACATTATAATATAAAAGTACAACATAAAATTCTAGCGACGAGTTGCTGATTAAAGAAAAAAACAAGGAAGGTAGATTATTTTATAACACCTACTTATTTTATTCTACTCTTACTACTGCTCACGGCCTCTATCATTCTAATAGAAATGATTACCATTACGACTCCGATTCGAATTTTTAACATTTTAATAGTGATATAGAAGAGATAAGTTTCTACGTAAATATACGGTCGGTTATGCTAAACTTAAACTTAGGCAACCTAACCTGCATCTGTGGCATAATATCCTGAATTTTAGAATAAATATTTTATATATAAAAACCAAGATTTAATGTTTATTTTCTCGAACACGAAACAAATGCAGCAAAATTACTATACACTTTAAAAATCGATTTAAAAACCATATCACCAACCGTACGTTTATGAACGTACCCTTGATGAATTGGTGTAAATGATGCATTACTGTCAACAAGTGGGATAACTTGTGGGATACGTGTTCAAACTGAGATTTCATAGATTTAGTAAAATTCTGTTGCGATAAAGCTACGATTTTAAAAAACGATTACTATGAATTAAAATATCTAATAAACCATACAAAATAAAAATATCACATAATTACTGACTTTATGGAATATTACGGAAGGTATGAACATAATGTTCCATAACCTTGTCAGTACATTTATTCGCATAGTAGCTTTTAATAGTTGGTTTACAGTCTGTATTAAACAGAAGGTAATAATGTTCATAAACCTATATAACCTATATCAAAATATAATCGTGGTTTAGGTGCTATAAAATTTAACTCGTAAATTTGGATTTCCAGCGTAACTTTGATATACAGCGCTTCGTATAAAATCTCGTTAGCTTTAAAATGTTAACAGTAAACGTATCTTAAATGCAATAGGGAAAGGACATTTGTTCCTGAGAAGTATGTCCATAAAAGCAATGTAATTAGGTAATTCAACGCTGTTAGTATAAAAGTTTCTTCCATGTATTTACATGGAAATGCTTTTACATGTATATGTATTTACATGTCTGTCAATGAAGCGTCACACAAAATTACATGCATCTTATACTATTAAACGAGCTAAAACTGTTAATTTGCCGGCATCGTCTCGAGAACGAGGGCATTAGCATGGGTATTATTTGCAGGATTTAGAGATTCCGGTAAAGATATGAAAATGAGCTTTTGCTCCTTATATCGATCTTACTGACATAGGGTGACATCGTGCGGCCAAATCTGGTAGCACTATAGAGCTAGTAGAAGGCTGTTAGTTGAGCTTTAGCGCTGCCAAAGTGTTTTGTTCCTACCCCGAGCGAGCTCGGTTTTCCAGGTACTAAATTTTTTATATGACCACCAATATACGATCATACTTGAATACGTTATAAATATCCCAGCAGCAAACAACCCTAAATATGATGACCTTCAACCTCACTTCTTCCAGCAACGATTCACTAATTCGTCAAAAATACAGTCGGAGAAGGAAAAAGAAGAGCTACTGACCAGAGGCCACAAATATTGCATCCCAGGAAATAATAATATTTTAGAAGACATCACTGTAGACTTGGAAAACCAACTAGGCAACCATCAAGACTTCACAAAAATAGGAGAAGAGATCATGAACCACATCCGAAGACTGAACGTTCCACCACCTAACCAGACAAGAAAAACTTCCGGAGTAACACAACACTGCATCAGAATACTGCGAGACAAGTTCAACCAACATAAAGCAATAGTTACTTTTGCCGATAAAAATGCAGATTTGATACTTATCTATGAACAAGACTATTTTTCTAAGACTCCCACCTTTTTTCAACAAAATAACATTACTGCAATTGATAACGATCCACTACCAAAATTCCTCAACTAACTAAAGAATGTTATAAAAACCAGCATCTCCACTCGCAACAAAATTAACGCTCCAACGTTCTTTTCTAGTCATCCATATACAAAACCGATCACCGGTTATATTTTCCTGGTGCTCTCCTACGAGTTTTTCAACGTTTTTCCATGTTATTGTAATTTAATGTGTTTCCATAACCTTGACCGTATGATACTTTGTTTTATTTTTAGCTTTATTTTTATTCTTCATGACTTTTTAATAGTTTGTAATTCACTCGAAAATATTGATAGATCTAACTTTAGAATAATATAATTTGCAACACATAGCAAGTTGGGGGTCCATCGACGGACATTGTCCGAAACAATTGTAACCCCGATTTCAAATAAATTCATGGAATACAATCCAAGATTTTATCTTCATTTAACCAGAAATATATCGTTACCAAACAATAAACTGGTAGAATCTAATAATTAACATTGACTTTATGAAAAAAGTTATGTACCTTTTGACTGTAACTGTTTTATTTAAAAAATCCACTTACATGTTTCGTACAACATAAATATCCTTCCTCAGAAGTTTTGTTTGTTTGATTTGTATTATGTTAATTTACAATTATTACCCAGGAATATTAGAGATTAATCGTTAAAACTCTAAGGAGTTTTTTGAATTTCCTTTTCAAAAGGAGTTTTGTGAAACATGTATAGTAGGTATAGTAGCTTTTTTCACTTTTATGATTACGCTAATAAAAAAGGTTAAAAAATACGTCTGGATTTGCGTTCGATCCTGAACTAATCGGCCATAATTTTCGCCAGGACCGATTCATAATTCAAAATCCGGACGGGACGGCGAATTCAATCGTCGGCACACATGAATAATTCAATATCGCCGAATTATTAAAATTCAACACCGTTCCGAAGCGAGAATTGAATTTTCGCGTCTACCTCTTTTCGGTACCCACTTCTCTGTTTACAAAACGATGAATTTCAGTTACTCTTCTTCAATACTCGGTTGGCGTTATTGACATTTCCTTCTGCTTTTCTAAGGCGCTACCTCAGGTTTTATTGAAATCGGCTTTCATGGCTGAGGCATTTTTTCATATTCCAATAGAAGAACAATTTGCATAAATCATATTACTTAAAATACTTTCCGTAATACAAACGTTGAAATTTACTCAACGTCATTTTTGGTAGACAGTATTTAATAATATCTGAAGTATAATAGCACGCCAGCTGCAAAATGGTAATGGCATAATACCAAAACTCGCAAGACTTCACGCTGGTATAATCTTTAACATTCGTCTAAACATTAGCACACAATAATATTTGCAAACAAAAACAATAAAAACGTTATTGTAAAATGCAATATTTGTGTTCGCAGCATCAGAATAGGCACAAACACACATATGTGGAAATTAATACATATCAAAACAAACTGAACGCAATGCATTAGGGAATATAAAATATTTATTTGTTATTTTAAAATTGCAGAATATTCCATTTTTCATCATGCATATTGGCTAAATCAATAGTTACAAATAAACCATAAACTTTTTCAGTCCCCAAATTAATCTTTCGCATATTAGTTTCGTTAGTTGATTTGCAAACGTACTTTTAATGCAGTGAATTTTATGATATCAAGAGTGCTGCATGAATATCAGAAATGATTAATAATACTTTGTTTTCGCAGTACTGGTACACTGCAAGTTTGATTTTACCATTCCTTCATTTGTTTCTTTTCAATGTTCTGATCCGAAACAAACGATGGAGATTGAGACTCGTCTTTTGCTGAATTTTAAGCAGCTCAGTGCTGATTGTGAGCGAAAACCATTGATTTTCAGCGCTCGCCCTCTCATTCTGGCCCGGATTTCAGCTGCAGTTGTTTATGTTTACCCGCTCCCCTCAGACAGGGATTAATGAGAAGAAAACTTTTGTCAGCACACCGGGTATTCAATTAAATCTTTGATCAAGTTATTTTCCATTTGGAAGCCGGTACTTTCTGTCCGGTAAATGGGACGGGCGCCTTTTGTTGATTTTAATGAAGTTCTTAGCGCGACGACTGCGACTACACGCTGCGACGTCGACGGCGGTTCAGAGAAGCTCTCCTCCCTTTTCCTGCAATAAATGTTACGCTCCTTGCGTCCTTTGACCGCGTTTTCCCCTTCATAATTATTACGAACTTTATTATTAGTAACATGAATCGTGTTCTATGGTTGAGTTATAATTGTTAAATGGCCGTTTATTTTAAATAGTAACTCAGTTACTTTAAAGAAAGAAAGCTCTGGAGCGAATTTAAACCTAGCTTTGTCGCATATAATTTTAATGTATAACATCTGTAAACTGGCCAAAATCTGTGCAAGTAGAGTGTGTTTGTTAACCAAAGCGTAAATAACTTGCAGTTACCTACACATATGTTCCCTAAGAAAGCTGCATTGCATCGATTATATTATTTGCCATGTTTGAGTAACGTTTATTACTTGGATGAATATCTTTAACTACCCCATTTCTTACTGAAGTGGTAATTACACAGCACTCTGAACGAATGATAATGATAAGCGATAAATGATAAGTGTGATTAGCGTTGGACCAGATGTTCCAGATAAAGTTGAAAAGAGTGATTGTAAACATTATGTTACGAGCATAACACATAAAAATACTAACAAGTTAATAAGACTGTTAATATGACAATGGAAGGCACAATCTGTAATGTAAAAATAAACAGTAATATCTCTAAATATAAGATAACCCAAGTCAAAATATATGAAATATATCCCCTACGAAAAACGAAGCTATTAGTCAAAATCAGTGTCAAATTATCTTAATGTGAATTATCTTCCTTAATTGAATAACTTACGGATTTCTATTCACCACTCCAACATTTTATTTTTGTTCTGTTCTTTGTATGCTGCCAAATATAGACTTTCTTGAATCTGTTTGTATCTATTATTACTGACCACCAAAAACTTAATACATGTTGTTATAAATCGGAATTTGTTTTATTTATCTTCATAGATAGCTTTCATTAACACTTAAAAGCACTTTTTACAATGTAAATAAATCAAAAGATGAGGATCAAAATATTCAACAAGTTAAAGCAGTAACAGTAGAATTATCTACAAATAACTTTTTTTCTAAACCAGATAGTCACAGCATACGAAATAGGTTAGAAATAGTTTTGTTTAGTAACGTTACTAGAACTTTCTAAATGTCTATGCTTGAAGACGTTCAGCCGATATTTCCGAAAGTTCAGTTTATAAAACAGAACGCATACTGCATACCCAAGATGTGCTTGACCAAGGCCGCCTTGAGCTCGCCTTGATGCTGAGTTTTAGATCCGTTTTTGAATATGGACCTAAGACGTGTTCGAAATGTAGAGGATGGAAAGATTAAAGACCACTGATCTGATAACTGGAGGACTTCTAACGAAGCTGGGCCAGACATAATTCAGGTTAAAAGTTTCTGGTAAACGGGAGTAATTATGATGACAAGGTCAGGGAAGCCAACTACTGACTTTTGCAGATGCTTTCAAGGATGTTTGAAATTTTGCACTTGAAAATATTAAAACCGATACTGGACTAGAAGCGGATAATCTATTATATTATAAGCTTATCTAGAAGAAAAACAAGTTTGTTCCCCAATATTTTTAGATGTGATTTAAGCTTATGCCAAAATTTGGGTATCTCAATTGAAAACAAGGGGGTCGGTATTCAGACTTAAAACAAATTGAGATCAACCGATACTATAATTGTTTAAACAAAATAATGGCTCATCAGAGTAACTGAGACCAAAACTTTAGACCACAACTTTAGAATTTTACCAGCAGAATATGTGAATATATTCCAACCACTATAAATAGTAATGAGTAAAATGTCTTGGAATTACACTCTATGGAGATGTTAATTTCCCTTGCAAGGTCCATGTAAAGAGAAAGCGTGATGAAGTTGCATTAAAATACAAACAGAAGCTGATGATGTATAAGCAAACAGTTGTATAAACAAACAAATATTAAAACATCCCATTTAAAAAAAAACAAGATTGGCAGAATGACGACTTCACGATAAGTGACTTCATGTATCGAGCCCTAAATTCTTTGAGCTTTTGTTTGTTCAATCATGCTTATTTTTTATTTATTGGCATTCCTGTCTGTAACACTTGTGTGATGTAAAACATCCTAAATAAAATTTGAAAAACCTGCTAAGTAAACAATTATTGCACGGACATGTTACTGACAGCTATACTAGGTACATATATGTCATGTTGTACCGTCAACAAAACAACTGTTTATGGCAGCAACAGGCACTGCAATGCGACTCAGGGTCACATTGTAGGTCACATAAAGGCCGATTTGTATATATATATATATATAATTATTTATATTTAACCTAATGGTAGTAATTTTTAAGGAAATTGAATGAAGAAAAATTGTGCCCAGAGCGGGGTTCGAACC
>JAWQRJ010002062.1:0-14272 GCA_033557515.1 Diorygopyx duplodentatus | reverse complement strand
AAATGCCATAAAGGAATATCATCTACCATTTCTTGCGAAACTTGCAGATATTTTGCTGCAGTTAGGTTGCCCTTAATAAAATACAGTCCTAGTAATTCGTTGTCCAACATACCGCACCATATGTTTAAATAGAAACGATATTGCCTTTCCATCTCTTGGATTAAATGAGGATTCTCTGTGGCATAAAAATATTCGTTTTTGCGATTAAACATGCCAGAATTTGTAAATGTTGTTTCGCCTCCCCAAATAATATTGTTTGCAAAATTCTTGTTTTTCCTTGTTAAAATACATTAAGATGATCAGCCTAAATAATTAGAATTTAAGTTTAAAGTAAGATCGTATAAAAATGAGTAGTGATAGGAGCACATTTTTATCGAGAAAAAAATTAAAGTGTGTCAATCACAGCAAATAAGTAATGAAAATAAAGTGAATTTAATTACTAATAATTGATCACTAATTCATGTATTAGTTGTTTTTATGCATGAAAAATCATTTTCTAGTTTTGTTATGAACATGTAGCCTTTCTTTCTCTTTCTTGTTTGAATTTACTTTTACTTGCTTATTTGTTTTCATTCAGATAATTTAAAAAGACCCACAAGAAAATAAAATTTGGATGAATGCAGACGGTTTTACCTAAAAATTATCTTTGGATCGTATTATATGATATTATTTTTGAATTCATGATAGGAATGTATTTTAATAACCGTCATAAAAATACAGGTCCGCATTTAAAAAAAATAAGTCGATTATGGTCCAGTGATACGAAACTTTGGATTCAAAATCTGAATACATCAACTTACAATCAAATAAAAAATATTAATAATGTAATTTGATATTTTAAAAAATAAAGCTGCAATAAGCAAAAAACTAAAATGTCGAAATTTATTTTTTTATGATATTTCAAGAACCGACCATGATATGTCCGATTTGTTTTCACCACTAGATAGTGCTCACAAATATGCAACTTTTTCTCTATTTAACCGACCTTCTACCTATTATAGTTTGAAAGTTACCAATACAATCCCATTAAAAAAGTGGACAGTCTGTATAAGGAGTGAATAATTAAGTACTATTCATTATTGGTAAATTATTGCCTAATCAATATTTGCGACTCACTGGCAGATAATATCCTAGCTATATATGATAATATCAATATTGCTGCAAAACAATATTCATTAAAAAATGAGTATACAGGTGTCCCAAATTCGATGCTCACCATTGGTATCTTGGAAACGGTAAGAGATACAGACTCGGTTAAATGGAAAAATATAGGGTGTTTATCTAAGCTGCTCAGACCTTCTTTTGTTTTTCCAAAAAATGCATCGCCTACTAGATATCCTGAAAAAACTGAAAATCGTCATTTTGTTCAAATGTGAAAATGTGAATCGTATCAAAAAATTTCGAGGGGAAAAGTTGTAGATATCAATACATTCTGTAGTATAGATTATAAAAATGTTTTTTACAAAATTGTATTTTTTTTAAATGGTTGATTTTAAATGGAAACCATAGTTGATTTTGACATTACTAAATTACTTGATTTTTTTCCTTTCCAACGATGTAAGGTTGAGGTATTTATCTTTCATAGTTTAGAAGATATGAAGAAAAATCATATTCCACACAGATTTTAACCCACATTGCACTATTCATGATTGAAACAAAAGGCTACACATCTCTCAATAATATTGTTAAACCACTCTCGTGTCATAAGTTGTAGTTGCCGCCAATTATTTATATTTTACATTGACAATGGCGTTTTCAATCTATGAAAGAACGGATATGTTCGTTACCTACATAATGTGCAATCGATATTCATTTATCGCCGCAGTTGAATTTCGACAAAAAGCAGCCTCATAGAACCGACTCGAGCAAATTCCACGAGAAGGTGGATGCTTTACTGCAGTCTGTTCTGTAACACACCAAAAAGAAAATGAAGATGCCAAAAAATGGTTAATATTGAGCCTACCACCTCAGTAAGAAAAATCTCCACTGAGCGCGGTATGGCAAGGAGCACCGTGCATCGCATCTTAAAGAAAAATTAATTTCACCCCTACATACCCATAAAATATGCCAAGAAATGAAGGAAACTGATTATGAAAAGCGAATTAGATTTTGTAGATTTTTTTGCAATTTATTGACGTAGTAAATTTGGGCAGAACTGTTTTTTCAGAAAACCTTTTTTCTTTATATCTACAAGCAAACAAGATAATAAATACCAGATATGCAGTCTTTTGTTTTGTAAACAAAACATAGTTCTTAATCATGGATAGTGTGATGTGAGCTAAAATCTGTATGGAATACGATTTTTCTTCATATCTCCTAAACTATGAAAGATAAATACCTCGACTCTAACGTTGGAAAGGGAAAAAATCAAGTAATTTAATAATGTCACAATCAACTATTGTTTCCATTTAAAAAAAATAAATTAAAAATACTTTGAATAACATCTCGGAACTGGTGAAAGGTAAAAAATATTTTTATTACCTATTCTATAGAATGTTTTGATATCTAGAACTTTTTTCGTCGAAATTTTTTGATACAATAAATAATATGGAAAATATGCACATTTGAAGAAAATGAGGATTTTCAGTTTTTTCAGGATATCTAGTAGGTGATGCATTTTTTTGGAAAAACAAATATAATTTTAAAATATCCCCTAAAATATAATTTTTAGAATATCCTATAATGGCTACAAATTGACATACAATATTCAGGTAGTACATATTAACCTGCATATTGTAAAATGAACTTTAACCAATGTCGAGCTGATATGACAAAATTAATATTAGTGAGAACATTGGAAACAATTCAGCATTAATCCCATATCGGAAAATAATTGACTAAACCAACCAATCCAACCAATATATGGTAAAATCTATGCTATAAAACATATATTCTTTCAAAGTAAGTCAAATATAAAGCATAATAAATTCAATGTTTGAACAAAATCTGAACCCCATTGTAACTTTTAAAATATTAATCCAACGGTCAACGGCCCAATGTTAATTGGGCCATTATTTACGCAATATTGCCTACTGTGTATTGGCCACAAATTTCAAAATCGGTATACAAAATCAGTTTCCATACTTCAAAAAGTAATGAAACGCCTTAATGTAATACTATTTATTATACGAGCTAATCTTGATTATTTATTTATTTGTCCGCACTGGTTTCTTTACGGACACGCAATGTTGGTGATATTTGCAGGGTTTAGAAATTCTGGTGCAAATAATTGATTCAGATGGTCTCAACTTTTGATGGCCTCAACTTTCAGTTGAATCATTTTAAGATATAAAATGAGTTTTTACTCATTACAATAGCTTGCGGTCCGAGCGAGCCATCGTGTGATCAAAAGTCAAACTACCTCAAACCTATTAGACTGCCGGGTTCGAGTTAGTTTTACCTTTAACCACGCGATAGCGCTGCCAGACTAACAATATTGACATTTATATTTTGATATTATTGAGGTTACGATGCGAAAAATCTATTTAGGTGGGTCTCAACTTTTAAAAAACTAATTTTCTGACAGGTACTGTAGACTCAAACAAAAAAAAACCTCTATTTAAACACAGGCATTACCTGAACATACTAAAGAATATATAGGGTGTTTATTTTCTTCGAACTTACGAACACTTACGAACTTTGTTATTTGAAATACTACACTGTATATTATTTTGTTTTTGAACTCAATTCTTGTTATAACAAAATCATAATAAATGTTCAAAATGTTGATAATTGGCAGCTTGGTAGTAACATAGTAGTCTTTCATAAAATGTCCTAATAGAATTTCCTGAGGAATTGCTCTAATTTCTTCATTGGTAAAGTTTGGATCCGGCGATCTTGACGGTCATTCAATATGCCCACGACAACCGATCCATTCAACGCAATACTGGGAAGGAGCGCAAATACGATTGTTCACAGCTTGAGGATCATTGTTGGTTGGTATAACTGCCTCAGGGGAAGGCAATCGACTTCTTCGAACAAAGTACCTAACGGAACTGACAGTTCCTTCGACAAAAAACGTCAGATACCCCAACTACAAGACTCTACTGTAATAAAGCAATAAACAGAAGTATGTATAAGGTGACAATATCATAACTAAAAGTAACCTCTAAGACATTTTATGCTCGGTCAAACGAAAAATATATAAGCAAATATCAAAATCAGCAACCAATACCTCTTCGACATCTGGGTTACAACTTGCATTGGTAAATAACAGAGCTGTTAAAACATACGTTATTAGTTCAATAGAACTAATTTTCTGATGAAAAATTGCCTCAACTACAAGAGGAAATTCGTCTGTTTTGCAAATATCTAATTGAGTTATTTAGCTTTATAGTTATTATATGAGCTATTTATGTCAAAACACTCGAAGTTTTTAAATGAATTCACAGGTTGGCTGGAAGTTACTGAAGAAGTAACCACACAAGAACGTTCAAGATCAGCTACTAATAGGCGACCAGCATAAAAATCATTCCACGAGATATGTAATCGATCTAAGCGCCGAAGAGCGAAAAAGATTATAGATACATTAGGAGATCACGAACTTATGTATGCTGCTGAACTGAAGTTACGAAAATCAGGAAGGCGTACAACTGCAAGACTTATTCGAGACGCCATTTCATCTCCTGAAACAACACGCATTGTGTGCAGAACTAAGCGGGAAATTTGTTCTGCGGTGGTTGCATTTTCCGAAAATGAGGCACTTTTTGGTTTATAACCCAAGCAGATTTATCTAAGAGCGAGATGCTCTTATAATTCATAATATTAATGTACTTCCTAGATACCAAAACAGTGTCAGAAAATATGCTATCCTTTCCGCAAAATATTGTTGTTACCGAATGTTGGGCTGAAATTAGACTTCAGGGCTTGCTGGCCCATAGAGCTTCACGAATTTTGGGGTGCCAACAAGATTCTACTACGCTTTGCAGATGACGAACTTGCTAACTTAGTTCTGTACTCAACATGGGAGTTTGGCTCAGTCAGGAAGCATTTGCTGATTAGTCGATCAAGATTTATTTGCAACTGTTATAGTACCTCTTTAACTTGTATGGATAAAAATAGCAACGAATGTAGAATCCTATGGCAAAATCCTCGTCCGTAATCAACTCGATAGTGCAGACCGATAAAATTTCAGTTTAAGAAAGAGAACGTTAACTCAAGAAGAATATTTTTTGAAGAAACGTATTTACTAAAAAAATACACTGTTTGTCATGTGTAGCGAAATTTTAGTATTAGTGTAGAAGTTTGTCAAATTTCTACTTCTTCTCTGTAAAAAAAATAGACTTTTCTGTAATTGTAGAAAAGGACTATATTGTGAAGAAATATTGCCCAAAAAAGTATGGGGACTCATCAATTTGTCAAAAAAGGAGTCAAACTGCACAATATTTCACCATATTTAAAATTATCTTGTCATAATAATATATTACGTAAGAATGTCCACGCCTTTCATAAGTGTACCCACGAACATGATAACCAAGTACAATACATACCTAGCATGTTCAAGTTATTGTCCAAGTTTAAACCAAATAATTCTTGTAAAAACATTTAGCCATTAATATAAGGTTGGTCCAATATTGACGTCATATTGACTACTCCACATTGGTTGTAAATTTGAAAATTAATATGTGACTAATATGTGAAAAGAATGCTTTACTTTCTCTTTATGAGAGAAAGAGTCAAAATTATACTGTAAAGTCAGTAATTTTTAGATCTTGACGAAATATAGTAAAAACAATATTGGCAAAATCACTGAGCCAAGATTGCGTTCCCCATAGGATTTCTCTTTTATTCTAAAATCGCGAGTGTTCTCTATACTCTATTGATATTTTTGATATAATTATTCACAACTTTCATATAGTACTTTTTAGTGGCTAAAAATTAGAACTAGCATTTTACAACGATTTTTTTAAAGACATTTTATCAAGCTTTTTGTAGTGAAAAGAGATATAGTAATAACTATAACCATTGCAATACATTTTTTATGAATGATTCTGTGTATTTACATCATACTAAATTAATTATTGTGTGAATTGTGATATACACTTATAAACTACACATATAAGAAGAGACTTACCTAACACATCTTCAGTCTGTGCAACTACCTCTTCAGTGAAGGTAGGTAGACATATCTGTCTTTAACGTGGATTAAAAAAGCGAAGTTGTATCAGCGACAAATTCTGATTAAATATTTATTGTTCATACTGGGGTGGAATTCACACATTTGTTAAAACGTTTAAAGATATTTTTTACATTTAAGCATAAAAACGAAAGCTGTTAGTTCGTGAATATCCCAGTCCTTGACGTGGCCTAGTTCTAAAAATAATCCATCGAAAAACCCTCAAGGTTATTTAACAAGATTACGCCATGTTTGTTGTTTCGAGTCATTATGTGTCATTACACTTAATTGCCATGATTACGCTGTTACGAGAGAGATCCTGAACTTGCGAATTCAGAATAAATCTGTTTGAGTATATTTGACGACAAACTCGAATGAAGCCAGTCATTGCTGAGTCATAAAATACAAACTGAACACAGTTATACTTTATCAGTACAAAACTGCGATAACATAGAGCGTTTAGGTATAAATAGGTGCGTGTTTATGTGTGAAACTCGTATATATCGTTAGATCTGTAACACACAATTACATCAGATAACAGCATAGCAAATAAACTAATTTAATCTTGACTGTTCAGAATTAGAAAACGGTTAAATATGTCTCCAAAGATCGCATACTTCAACTTCAGGGGTTTGGCAGAATTACCGCGCATGCTCTGCAAATATGGTGACATAGATTTTGAAGATATTCGTGTTACTTCTGAAGAATGGCCAAAGTTAAAGCCAAGTAAGTTTTTTTATTCAGAAATTCATGTTATTTTTTGTGTTTTTCTTCTTTTATAGAGACTCCTTTTGGATCTATGCCGACGTATGAAGAGAATGGTAAAGTAGTTTGTCAAAGCCTTGCGATTGCGAGGTATTTAGCTAAGAAAGTTAAACTTACTGGAGATACCGATTGGGAGAATTTAGAAATAGATGCCATTGTAGACACACTGACGGATTTAAGACAGAGTATGGGATAAATTTAATAATTAATTAGACCATTAATTAAAAAAAATCTGTTTAAATTATAGAAGTATCACAACTTCATTATGAAAAGGACGCTGAAAAGCAAGCAAAATTGAAAGAAACATTACAAAACGAAACCTTGCCATTCTATTTGGAGAGACTAGATAAAATTGCTGCAGAAAATAACGGGCATATGGCTGCTAAAAAGGTATGGAAAAAAAAATTATAGCCCGTATTTGGATTTCAATATTTTATTTTATTTTAGTTAACATGGGCTGATTTTTATTTGACGATTGGCTTAGACATTTACCAATGGGTAGTAGGACAGGAGGTTATCGATAAATTTACCAACTTAGTAGCTGTTAAAGAAAAAGTGGTAAATATTCCTAAAATCAAAAAATGGATTGAAGTGAGACCAGTGACCGAATTTTAAGTTTTTTATTAATTTTTGAAGTACTTAACCACGTGTTATTATTATATGTATTTTCTTAATATAAATAAATCAACTTGACTTAAAGTATTGCATGATTTTCTTTAATCCTGATAAATGCAAGGTTAAAAATACTTCCCTTTTTTGTTTTGAAATTAAAAAGAGTTGCAAAAACATTCTTTTTGCCTCTACTAATAGTTTAAGTTTCATGTAACTACGCAACATTAATTACGTAATAGCAAGAAATTAATTTATTTGTTTGGGAACGGGGATATAACATTCACCTTACAGTGGTAACAGCTTACTAGCTAACGCATTCAATGCACGATGCCTTTTTATATAATTCTAAGTGTCAAGTCAGCATTTATCTTAAGATGACCATATATGGTATTGTCCGATTGTATTATCCAGATCCAACACTGTAAGAAATAAAGCACATAATTAATACAAGCCGCAATGAAAAAGCATCTAACTCTTCTCCTAAAATCGCGAGTGCTATCTAATGTTATTTTTGATGCGTTTGTTTACAACTTTCATACTGTACTTTTTAGTGGCTAAGAATTAAAACTAGCACTTTACAACGATTTTTTTAAACATATTTTATCAAGACTTTTACAGTGAAAAGCGATATAAAATAAAAACTATATATAATCATTTCAATATATTTTTACAAACAATTTTGTATATTTACATAATGCCAATTTAATTATTATGTGAATTAAGATATACGCTTTTAAACTCCGCATATAAAAAGTGACTTCTACCTCGCACATCCACAGTCTGTGTGGTCACCTCTTCAGTGAAGGTAGGTAGATATATCTTTCTTTAACCTCAATTAAAAAGGCGAAGTTGTATCACCCACAAATTCTGGTTAAATATTTATTTGCCGTACTAGCCTGAAAATCGCACATTTGTTCAAACGTTCAAAGATATTTTTTACATTTAAGCATAAAAACGAAAGATGTTAAGGTTCGTGGACATCTCGGTCCTTGACGTGGCCCAGTTCCAAAAATAATCCATCGAAAAACTCTCAAGGTTATTGAACAAGATTGCGCCATGTTTGTTGTTTCGGGTCATTGTGTGTCATTACACTTATTTACCATGATTATGTTGTTACGAGCGAGATGATCCTAAACTTGCAAATTCAGAATAAATCTGTTTGAGTATATTTTACAAACTCAAATTAAGCCAGTCATTGCTGAGTATAAAATGCAAACTCAACAAAGTTGTACTTTATCAGTACAAGATGCTGCGATAAAATAGAGCGTTTAGGTATAAAAAGGCAGGTGTTTATGAGTGAAACTCGTACATATAGTTATATCTCTAATACACAATAGCATCAGATAACAGCATAGCAAAAAACCAATTTCATTTTGACTCTTTAGAGTTCGAAAACATCTAAATATGTCTCCAAAGATCACATACTTCAACTTCAGGGGTATAGCAGAATTACCACGCATGCTATGCAAGTTTGGTGACATAGATTTTGAAGATATTCGTGTTACTATTGAAGAATGGCCAAAGTTAAAGCCAAGTAAGTTTTTTTTACTTAGAAGTCCACGTAATTTTTGTATTTTTCTTCTTTTATAGAGACTCCTTTTGGATCTATGCCGACGTATGAAGAGAATGGTAAAGTAGTTTGTCAAAGCCTTGCGATTGGGAGGTATTTAGCTAAGAAAGTTAAACTTACTGGAGATAGCGATTGGCAGGATTTAGAAATAGATGCCATTATAGACACACTGGCGGATTTAAGACAGAGTATGGGATGATATTAATAATTAATTAGAATAATTAAAAAAGTCTGTTTAAATTACAGAAGTAATACAACTTCATCATGAGAAGGATGCTGAAAAGCAAGCAAAAATGAAAGAAACATTAAAAACAGAAACCTTGCCATTCTATTTGGAGAGACTAGATAAAATTGCTGCAGAAAATAACGGCCATATGGCTGTTAAAAAGGTATGGAAACAAAGAATAAATTATAGCCCGTATTTGAATTTCAATATTTAATTTTATTTTAGTTAACATGGGCTGACTTTTATTTGACGATTTGCTTAGATATTTATCAATTGGTAGCAGGACAGGAGGTTATTGATAAATTTACCAACTTAGTAGCTGTTAAAGAAAAAGTGGTGAATATTCCTAAAATCAAAAAATGGATTGAAGTGAGACCAGTGACCGAATTTTAAATTTTTCGTTAATTTTTGAAGTATTTAAAACACATGTTGTTATTATATGTATTTTCGTACTATAATGAATTAACTTGATTTAAAGTACTGCATAATTTTCTTTAATCTTGATGAATGCAAGGTTAAAAAAACATACTTCCCTCTATTAATATCTTCTTCTTTAATATCTAATTAATGTTGCTTAGTTACATGAAACTGTTGAAAAAAAAACTCATTTTTGATGGTTGAAACATAAGATTTTAATGTTTATAGCACTTAACCACATGTTATCATTATTATATGCATTTTCGTAATATAAAATCATCAACTCGATTTAAAGTATTGCATGATTTTCTTTAATCTTGATAAAGATTAAAGAAAGGTTAAATTTTTTTTATTTTGTTTATGAATTTGTAATATTAAAATTTATAAGGTATTATATCAAAGTGCGCGGAAATAAATGCTGCGTCCAACGGTGATTCATTAAGAAAGTATTGTCTGATGTTCTTTATCGTTATTTTTGATATGATTATTTACAACTTTCATGCGGTACTAAAATGGTATGAAAAAAAATTATAATAATATTATATTATTATTATATATTTTTTATTTTATTTTAGTTAACATGGGCTGACTTTTATTTGGCGATTTGCTTAGATATTTATCAATTGGTAGCAGGACAGGATGTTATTGATAAATTTACCAACTTAGTAGCTGTTAAAGAAAATGTGAATATTCCTGAAATCAAAAATGGATTGAAGAGAGACCAGTGACCGAATTTTAAGTTTTCCATTAATTTTTGAAGTACTTAACCACATGTTGTTATTATATGTATTTTCGTAATATAATGAATTAACTTGATTTAAAGTACTGCATAATTTTCTTTAATCTTGATGAATGCAAGGTTAAACTGAGTGGGTGGGAATCATCACACGACTTTATCTTACCCGAGTTTAAATATTGAGGAAGCTTTTCTTCTTATAAATTTATGAAAGATATGTGATATGTGCTTGTTTAACAATGAAGCAACCTTGTTAAAAATCGCTCGATTTACGTATTGTTCTTAAACTTTTATTTGATGAATAATTGTAACGCAATAAAATTTGTTTAACTTAATGTACGCATTACTGCCCTGAGTTAAACTATTACTGGTCAATTAATCTACAGGGTCTACCTATGCAACTGTAGTTGCATATAAATGGCATACTCGACAAGAAAGATTACCGTGTGCACAGAGCGTACGCTCGCTCACGTTTATGCACAGGTCACAGAATATTGATAATCATAGCGACTAGAAGAATATCTAGATAGTTAAAAGGAAAAGATTTATTTGAAGAATCCTTATAGAAGAAATAATGCATATGTATTGAAAATAAATAAACTTACATAAAGAATTGGAAGAACAATGTTTTATTATTAATTTATTACGAATCTTCTCAGAAATTTACATAATTGCATTGATTTTGACCATTAATTTCCCAAATTTCTCCAACTTCTTGCCATCTTGTCCTTTTAAAAGCGCATCTGTAAAATTTAGAGACGCTCCAACCCACTTTTAAATATCGCTTTTAAATCGTCCACTAAACGAGCTCTTTTAGCGCTAAAAGAGGTTGGTGAATGCGAATTTTTAACATCGCTTTTAAATCTATCTTCTAAGCAAAGATTTTTTATAGTTCCCCAGATAAACTGTAGAGTGAGAAGTGCCGACTACACCAAAAGATCAGCTGAGAAAATCAGCTGTTGTCTGGTCAGCTGATTCTTGTCAACTGTTTGGTTTTAACCTTGTTTGTTATTTATGTTTTTCCCTGGTTTCTTGAATCTAGCTTAAAATTAAGTTTTTTAGTATTTATTAAGTGCTAAGTTATTATTGTTGTATAATTTGCGTTTGTATAATATAATTCATAGACTACAAAATGTTTATGTTCGCTGTGCCCCCCGTTGCTCCTACGTGGGTAGTGTAGGGCTCACATAGAGATTCCAAGCTAGCAAATTATTATTCTTATTAAAGATGTAAAAGTTGATATAAAAAAGTATAACTGTATGAAATACAGTGGCATGTTATTTATTTGAAAAGGATATAAAATTTTCTAAATCTTCGTTTGTGAAGGTATGACTATTGGTATTTTACTCTTCATAATTAAATTTTCATATCAAATATGACATGAACTTTTTTTCAACAGGGACAAGTTGAATAAAATTTTCGTAAACGGTTACTAATAAAAGTTTGAATATCAATAAAGGAATTTGAAAAATAAGTGGCAATTGCTGTAGTTGCACAGCAACTTTTATTTTGTCATCTTTACTTAGCAAAGTTTTTAACACCGCTTTTAAATCTATTTTAAAAGAACGCTTAACTACAATTGGATGCTGTTGGTAATACAGGCAACTTTTCTGTCGGCCATGTTACATTTGACAGTAGCCTTAACCGCACTTTTAAAAGTTTTAACCCACGGTTTTAAAACAAAACAAAATTCATTGCCCCCCTTTAGGTGATCGTGTTGTGTTTAGATCAATTGCCAGATGAGGTTTGACATGATATCGATTGATTTCTTTACCAATTCCTCGCTTTTTTACGTCCAATACTATAAGCGTACTACGTGCAGGGGACGTTTTATAAGAAGGCCTTGAGGACAAATCTTAATTGTCCGGCTGACGGTAGATTAAGTAAGTGTTGATGTATAATAAATTTCGAATAAGAAATTTAATGTGTATGAAATGTAATATACGGTAGGCTAATCTTTTAAAATTGATCGTTATATTTAATTAAACATCAAGAAACAAAATTAATTATAACGAATATTATATCAAAATATAATATAATATTCGTGATGTATTCAAAATAATTTTCAAATATTCCATTTAATGGTATTTCTTTGATACTGATTAAATGATTAGAGAAAAATTTATTAATTCCACAATTGTTTAAAGGACCATCCTGTTGGAATTATTTTTCTTGTGTTAAAGATGAAAAGTACTGTTTTAAATGTTCTGCAAGTGCAACGGTATCATAAATTTTCCAAGAAATCATCGCACGAAAGTATGTAGCTCCGGAGAAATCCTCGGAGAAGAGGGTTCCGCTAACCTGGGACATGACGACAAGGGCTCCGAGGGCTGTCCAAAAACGCCAAGAGATCATTTCGGAAGACCCAGAGATGTCGTCGCTAAGGAAATTGGCAACCATCTTGGAGGTGAGTGAAGCTACCATGCGTCAGATTGCTGAAAAGTACCTGCAATATTGATCCTCTGTATGCCTTTAGGGTAAGAGACAGAAAAAATTTGAATGAGTGATTTAAGACAGTGTATTCTCTTTTAAGCGGACACCTGCGGTCGCCGCAAATTTGTCCGCTTAATAGAAGTGCCCGCTTAAGAGGCAAATAACCTTTAACTATGTGATACTTTCCGTTCCCAAGAATTTGTCTGCTTAAAAGGGGTGTCCGTCTATGAGAGATGTCCGCAAAGAGAGAGTACACTGTACTTCTAATAAAAATTAGCATTTCTGTTGTGTTTTCCTTCTAGATATGGATACATTAAAAATGCCCCTTTGGTTTTTACAGTTCACCTGGAGTTAGAATCTCTCGCCACATCTTCCTAAGAGAAAAGAGACCACGAAGGCAACAAGTAAAGACTTCAAAACTTTTCTACGTCCCAATAAAGATGACCAGTCCCCAAGGTTAAGACGACCCCAAATTATTTCTGCGATGGTAAGTTTCAAAGTCTAGATCAGGGATTTTCAGTTTTTTTCACAGATTAAACATACATACAGAAACAAACAGGCACTATTTTGCAAGCGACATGGCTGTAAAATTTAATAAAATACAATAATTTTCGTAATTTAAAATTGAAAACCTTTCACTTGTACATATTAGGTATGACATAAAATTTAAAACGTCTTATTGTACTGTACGTCAGAGCTAATAGAATACTATTGTATAGATGGAATCCAAGGAGTCCACTTGGACCCCATTGAAAATCCCTGGTTTAGATAATACATAATTAGTATGTATTTAGAAAAAAATATTAACCCCAACATATCTATATCCAAAAATGTATTCCAGTCCTTTGAAATTTAAACCAGACTTAAAAATGAAACCTTTTAGGTGCATTTTTGAATACAAATAATTGGGCTAAATGAATTTATTTATCACAGAAAACTGTGGTTAAATGAATTCAGGGATACCTGTATTCTCTACACATGTATCCGCATGTCCTTAAGTATGCTGCCATTTTCAAGCACTGAATTTTCCAGGGCTAGCTACACGGCGTCAGAGGGATATCTGCGTTCAAAAGATCGTTGGAGGGAAGTGTACCAGGCAGTCATAAGATACGAGGAGAGACTGCAAAGCTTGGAGAAAAAATATTAAAAAGAATTTTTGTCATAAGGGTGAATGAGCAGCAACGGAAAAGTAATAATAAAAAGGATGTACGAAGAATTAACACATTGTGTCCAAAATTTGGATGGTGAGATTTTGATAGTACAGGGAACACCCTGTACTATATTAAATTTTTGAATTCCTTATCGAATTTATGATCGATTTTATTTAACATACATTTGGTCAGAGGAACATTTTCAGAGAACTCTAGCAATTTATTCCTTAAGAAATTTAAGTATTTT
>JAWQRJ010002061.1:0-14276 GCA_033557515.1 Diorygopyx duplodentatus | reverse complement strand
CATATAAATTTAATATAAAATTCTTGTAGATATCACCATTTTATTAAAACATTAATGTTCAATCACCAAACGTAAAAGAAAACCAAGAATAATTTAAATTCACTTCTTCAATACGAATTACTTTAGGCGAAATAAACAACATTATTACTGAATGTCACTAAGCTTTTTTTGCTCCAAATATTTTATTAATCTAACGTTTTTTTGGGCAAATAGTCTGTATATGTACTTTCAAATAATTTATAGAGACTGAAGCAAATTTAATTCGTTATTATTCGAAAACGAATAAATAATGTCACTGTAACACTACAGTAATTTAAGAAAAAAACTAAATATCTATAATATCATTTTTACTGTCTCTTTAAAAACTCCTAAAAATACCATATCGTATTGTATAATTTAAAAACTAAAAATTATTATTATTTCAGATTAAGTATAAAGTTCACAATCAAAATTCTGTTGTGTATTAAACATTATACAGAAACTTTACAATGAAAATTTTTGTAGCTACAAATGCAGTGAGAAGTAAAAAAATACGCTTTGTTCTTGGAAGCAATTGTATACATTACTCGAAACTATATTTTTGTTTTGGCTAGACTGACATACTTAATGAACTCTTTAAATTTAAAATTAAAGTTCGATTTAAGGTTTAAATTTAAGATTAAACGTACGAATACGTTTAAGAGTTACATGGCAAAATAAACATATAACTTTGCGCTAACCCAAGGGTAAAATTAATTTGTTAGACTCAATATTAATTTAATTTTAAATTTAATATAAAAGGAAGGTACGTATTTTTTATAATGACGCATTTCGATAACGAAAATCGAATTGTTTAATTAATTAATTGTTTAAGTCGTTCAAAAAGCATTGATATTTGACCAAAAATATAAATTCTGTATACATTGTTTGCATCAAGTACTCTTCGAAGTTGGTCTATAAAAAATTGTTTTTGCTTGTCACTGTAAAGAATGTAAATAAAGGCTATTTACTCTTCTTTCCGGTGGTCGCCGCGTCGGTGAAGAAACTCTTCTTGAAGAAACGTTTAAAGGCTATTTAGTTTTTCATTTATTTTTAAAGTTTTAAATAAATCTGTAATTTAATAAACCCTAGGTTGAGGGTGGTTAAATAAACGGTTAGTAGTGGGATTATTAATCCCATTTTTTGTCAATAAAATTTACTTAAATTGTGGAATATTTTCTCTCCCCCTCCTTAGAGAATGTTATACCCAAATTCGATGCTCTCTATTGGTATCTTGGAAACGCTAAGAGCTACAGACTCGATTAAACGGAACAATATAGGGGTGTTTATCTAAGCTGTTCAAAAACAAAAGAAGGTCTCTTTTGTTTTTCCAAAAAAATGCATCGCCTACTAGATATCCTGAAAAAATTGAAAATTGTCATTTTTTTCAGATGTGAATATTTTCCATATTATTTATCGTATCAAAAAATTTCTAGGGAAAAAGTTGTAGATAACAAAACATTCTGTGGGATAGATGATAAAAATATTTTTTACCTTGCACCAGTTTCGAGATGTGACCCAAAGTTGTATTTTTTTAAATTGAAACCGTAGTTGATTTTGACATTATTAAATTACTTGATTTTTTCCCTTTTCAACGATATAAGGTTCGAGGTATTTATCTTTCATAGTTTAGGAGATATGAAGAAAAACCATATGCCACACAGATTTTAACCCATATGTATATTTGGTATTTATTATCTTTTGTGCTTTAGTAGATATAAAGACAAAGATTTTCTGAAAAAATAGTTCTGCTCAAATTTAGTACGTCAATAAATTGCAAAAAAAGAAACATAGAAGCAATAAACATGGTAACAGTAAACACGATAACAATAAACATGGTAAAAATAAACACGATAGCAATAAACCAAAATTTTCTTACAAAAGCCGTTCAATATGGTGGCCGTTTACTTTTAAACATTTGGTAACACGCTTTTCGACACTTTTTCCACAATACATTCATTGGCGAACACTAACGGAGTTAAAAGCTTGTATGACACTTTTTTGCAACTCATTAATACTGTTATAACTCATTCCGTATATCGCATTTTTTATATGGCCCCACAGGCAAACGTCTAATGGGGACAAATCCGGAGATCTCGCTGGCCATTGTATGGGACCGTTCGTTGCAATCCACCGATTTCCATATCTTGTTGCTAAATGTTCAGCAGCAATACTTGAATTAAGTGCCGGGGCGCCGTCCTGTTGAAAGAAAATAGTCCTCTTGAAATGGTAGATCATCCAACGCATCTTTAATTTCCTGTTCCAGCAGTTCGAGATATCTGTTTGAGTTAAGTGTTTCGTTAAAAATATACGAACCTATTAAACGGTTTCCCAATATCGGCACCACACGTTAAATCCAAATCGTTCCTGAAAACGTGACTGTCGAACTATTTTCGGATTTTCATTATTAAAATAATGGTAATTATTCGATTGGCCCTTATGTAGGTAACAAACATATCCGTTTTTTCATAGTTTGAAAACGCCATTGTCAATGTAGAATATTGTAGAATATGAATAATTGACGGCAACTACAACTTATGGCACGAGACTGGTTTAAAGATATTATTGACAGATGTGCAGTATTTTGTTTCAATCATGGATAGTGTGATGTGGGTTAAACTCTGTGTGGAATATGATTTTTCTTCATATCTCCTAAACTCTGAAAGATAAATACCTCGAACCTTATATGGTTGGAAAGTGAAAAAATCAAGTAATTTAATAGTGCCAAAATTAACTATGGTTTCCATTTAAAAAAATACAACTTTGGGTCTTATCTCGAAACTGGTGCAAGGTAGAAAATGTTTTTATAATCTATCCCACAGAATGTTTTGATATCTACAACTTTTTCCCTTGAAATTTTTTGATACGATAAATAATATGGAAAATATTCACATTTGAAGAAAATGACAATTTTCAGTTTTTTCAGGACGTAGGAGATGCAGTTTTTTTGTGGAAAAACAAGAGAAGGTCTGAACAGCTTAGATAAACTCCCCCATATTGTTCCATTTAACCGAGTTTGTAGCTCTTACCGTTTCCAATATACCACTGGTGAGCATCCAATTGTTTGGTATTAAATATAATAAATAATATCTACTTTAAGCAGATAAACTGGATTTGTTTATACTCCTTCAACCTTTGGGTAGAAGAAATTTAAACAAATATACCCTGAAGTTGTCATCATTAAATCCAAATACTTCCATATCTTTAAAAACCCATATTAAATAAAGTTCACAACCTGCTTATCGTAAGTTCACCAATGTGTCCTCACTACAGCCCTTCGTTTTACCTCACCTCCTTCACGTCTAGTCTGTGCGAGTGCACCACCTGTACGTACAATGTGTCAAACCCTAACCTAAAAGATGAACTCACGTGTCAAGTTGTCAACGGTCAGGGATGCTAACCCACCATTTACTCAGGGATGCTAACCCACTAAATTTATTATTGTATGCATTTTGATCCATGTTTTAACCAGGTGATTAATTCAAATAATATCCCATTCTATTTTTTTTTAAACTCCTTTATTTAAAACCTTTACACCAAAGTCAGGTGGATGTATTGAAAGATACGTACGCACACATGTACGTGTGGTGCAAAACTCAACAGTCAATAAAACGGCGTGCCGCGTGCGAATGGGGCGTCGTACGGTCGGCGGTACGACGGCAAGGAGGCGGCAGCGGGCGGCATGAGGCCGCCGCGGATTCGGCCCGCTTTTTAGGCCTCCAGGTGCCGAAGGATCCGCCGGCATAATTAGCCCGCGCACCGGACGACCGACGCGGCTCGGCGCGGCGGCCACGCGGTCTGTGGGTGTAACGGGTGGGGTGGGGGCGGTCCCGCCGCCCGAGAGGGGGGGCATAAGGCGTGCGCGGGAGGTGGGCCCCGGCCCTCCTGCCGGCGCTCGCGCCAGTATCGCCTCAGCTGTGGTGAGATTTTGTCCGCCGCGCTCTCTCTTCCGCTACGCTAACCCACGCAACCCCACGTGGCGACGCCAAACACCGAACGTCGGTACACCGACGAACGCTATCTCAGTGACTGTTCCGCCGAGTTTTGCCCCCCGCGCCGACGATGTGTGCGTGAAAACCACCCCCCCAAAACGAAAAAGAATTGTTATTGTTGTTTAATTTCGGTTCGACGTCTCTGGATTTCTCGTGTGCACGTTACAGGTGACCAGAAAAAGCCGCCAAGACGACGTCCGCACAAGAGGGCACCATGCAACACCAGACGGGATCACCGCAGCAGTTTTGCCTGCGCTGGAACAACTACCAGAGCAACCTGACCAACGTCTTCGATCAGTTGCTCCAGAGTGAATCCTTCGTGGACGTAACCCTGGCTTGCGATGGCCACTCGGTCAAAGCCCACAAGATGGTCCTGTCCGCTTGTAGTCCCTACTTTCAGTCGTTGTTCTTTGACAACCCCTGTCAACACCCGATCGTGATCATGAGAGACATCAAGTGGCCCGAACTGAAGGCCGCTGTCGAGTTCATGTACAAAGGAGAAATCAACGTATCCCAGGAGCAAATCGGACCGCTCCTGAAGGTCGCCGAATCGTTGAAGATACGCGGTTTGGCAGACGTGAACGGCGAACAAGACGTCATCGGGACCACGACACCAACCGC
This sequence comes from Diorygopyx duplodentatus, assembly GCA_033557515.1. Lineage (NCBI taxonomy): Eukaryota > Metazoa > Arthropoda > Insecta > Coleoptera > Scarabaeidae > Diorygopyx > Diorygopyx duplodentatus. The sequence goes on along the minus strand of JAWQRJ010002061.1, from coordinate 9,645 downwards.
CGCCGCCGTTGGCGAGATAACCAAGACTCCAACCCAACCGCCCGAAACCCCAGAATGGGAAAATCGCCCGGAGGGTGGCGAAAACGGGCCTCCCAGGACGAAAAAGAGGCGAAGATCGGGCGAACGAAGCAGCCTCAGCAGCCCAGCAGAGAGCGCGAGCATCGACATGCCGGAACCTCCGCCGTCCGTGGAGATGTCACCGGCACCACCCGCGACCCCTTTGCAATCGCAAACAACTCAAGAACCGTTACCGTTGACTCTTCCACTGCAACATCCATCGCACTCCTCTGATGACATGGAGATCAAACCGGGCATTGCCGAGATGATACGCGAGGAAGAACGGGTAAGTCTTCTTTTGAATACTAAGCACGCTAAGATCATGACAGAATCGTACTTTATTCTATCTTGCTTCTGATCGCACACCAGAAGAAAGCATGATTTCGAAGCTTTCGAGTATGCGTAAAGCCTCAATGAAGAATCTATATGCCGAAGATTGCTGATGCGTTTTCCAAATGGAGTGTATTTATCCATATCATCTCGGGATGTAAATGGTTTCCATAATTAAAAATAAATTCTTAATCATTTTTTGAAGCACTTGATAAAAACCAATTTCCGCTAGATTCGGAAAGTATCATTACTGAGATGAAAAATCTCAGGTTCCAAGTTCCTTCAGCACCACTGCAATTAACTCCGATAAAAATGACTTTTTGAAACAAACTAAAGCACTGGTTACAAAATAATCTAAATTGCAATGTTGCATGAGAAGAGTACCTACATGCACAGTATCTTGGATGTTATACGAACATCTTGTTTGAACCATGTCTTCAGAAATTGCGTTTACTTTAAGATTCATAAGTTTAAATTGAGTTAAGCAGTTGAATAGCTTTTAAAGAGACACAAAAAAAATATATGGATCCAAAAATTCAAAATGCAGCGTAAAAGATTTACTGAAAAGTCTGCATGTATTGCATAATAAAACGTAATAAACGTGTATCATAAAACGTAAACGTTTAACAAATATTTCACAACATTTAGATATAATTCAACCTAAAATTTAAGAAAAAATTAATTTAAAAAGAAACGAATTAACTAGAAAAAATATTTTACCGCGACGAAGTAAAGTGTCAGTATTCATGTTTTAATTCCTTGCCCCTGTCTAATTGGGACTTTTTCCTTAAAATTCTGAATTCTTAAAATCTCGTACACCAACACTTCAATTTCTATGATCTGGTAAAAATGGCATCCAAAATTTTCTTCTTCCATCTTAAAATAATACACATCAAATACAATAGTTTTTCAAAATGCGCCAAGAAAAAAAGTAGAAACAACTACCAGAAAAATAAGTTGCATCGTAAAAGATTTAGTGAAGAATCTGTTTGCAAAAGATTGCTGGTGCTTTCTTCAATTGCTGCAGTTGTCATAAACCATGAAAGTTTAACAAATATGAATAATCATCTTCCTGCTTTTGTTTGAAAAGCGAATTAAATGGCAAGTGAACATCTGAAGATATCTTCAATATTTATTGCTGGACATGTCTCAGTATGTCATGTCTCATGTGGCTAGATCTGTTTAAATAGCATGTTTTTAAAATTTTCAATATTGGATCATTAGGATTCTATAAACCACCAGTAACAATAAGCAGAAAGGAGTATAAGTCTCAATTCCAATTAAGAAGCATAATTATATTTATTTTGATAATTATGAAAACAACGTTCTGTCTTCATTACTTTAATTACATTAATCTAAAGTGTAAAGAAATATTCGATATTACTTATTAATACGTTCTTGTTCAGATCTAAGCGGCGACTAATCAGTAGTTAGTTCTGAATATTCTGCCTGCAAAGGATGCCGAAACGTTAACGATAAGTTTTTTTGGAGCATCGATTTGGAGAATCGATAATTTCATTTTTAGGATTTACCATCATAAAAAGATACTTGAGATTCAGTTCCTCCAAAGGTCGCTCTTATGTAAAGTTGAAGAGATTTTGGTATAGTTTGCACTTTTCTTTTCCCTTAGAAATTACCATGGTAGTTCATTTTTAATGATGAAAATTCTTGCTGATGTCCCTTCTGATGCGGATGTCCCTTTCCACAAGAAACAAAAGTGCATGGAAGGTTCAAACAAACAATGAAGGGTGATTTTTTGAGTGGTTTCGTGGATTTTTTTGAAATTTGAATGCTTTCGTTGATTTTAATATTGGATTCCTTCAAAGTTTGATCTTATGTTTACCTGAGTGACTAAAGATTTAATCTCATGGTAAATTATTTCCTCAATTGTGATTTCAATTTCTATGTATTAATTTTTTATATTAACTCTTTCTTTAATTTTTCTACATTAATTCTTATCATTTCAAGAACAACGATGGAAATTGAATAAGTCACCGTTATAATAAGGTTGTATTGAGAATTTCATTTTTAATGTCGAATTTTAGTAAAAAGGAAATTCTTATTTACCGAATGGGATCGAAGAAAAAAGAAAGAATCCTTTACGAGGGCGAAAAAAGTTGGAATTATTTCATAAGTTTTGGGATTGGATTGGAACTTTGTAAAAAATTCATCAAAATTTTCTTATACCATGCTACGGGAAGATGTTTTTCCTAGAATGAGGTATTTTAATAAATCCTAAATAAACTAAAAGCGGTAACGGTAGAAATTTTATTGTTAAATGCAAAAAAAACAATTTTGCGTTTTCGAGGTATTTAACAGAAGTTTTTTGGGCCCAGGTTAGACGACTTGATATCTCTTAAATTTTCTAACGATTTATATCTTTTCAGTAATTGAGGGGGCACGAAAATTAAAAAAAGTAATGCTCCGGGATCATTGAGAATTTAATAGTGACTATTAAGTTTTGATATTGTCTATTATTTCTTTCATGTTTTCACTGGTTTCGTCGCTTGTGCATCGCACAGGCTCTTTAAAGTCCAGTGTTACCCAAACTGTGGTACGCGGAGCCCCGAAAATATTAGAATTCAATAATAAAATTATTGGTAAGGAAAGGTCTTATTTTTGGATGATTATCATTTTAATAATTTTTTGCGATTTATTATAGTCTAATTAGTCTAATTATAGTCTAATTATAACCAACATTAATTCACCTCATTTCAATAATTATTTTGCTGCGCCACATTTAAAAAAAATAAAAATTGTATACAAGTCATGGATTGGTCAAACTGACACTAAAAACGTAGATAATAGCTATCCTAACTTAAAATAATGTAATCGAAAAGCTGAACATTCCAAGCAAAAGGATTTTTTTAGAATCGATCTATTTTTAAAAAAATACAAAAAAATATTAATAATATTATATTAAGTTTTTACCTTCAGTAAAAAAATAAACATTAAATGGACACATCGTTTTCCTTTAAGATTTTGGATTTGCTAAAATTAAAAAATGCTAAAAAATTTGCTAAAAATGGTAATTGTCTGACAATAAAAACTATATTTTGCAGAAGGAAAAATTATTTCTTTAAAAAACATAAAAAATTACTATGATCAGTTAAGTATCCGTAGCTAACTCGTAGCTGTTAAATTTTAAAAATGGAAAGGTCAATTTCTCTTCAAATAAACAAAAGAAGAAAAATGAGCAAGTGAAATCTTACAATCTTGCACATCAATCGTAAATTTTTTTTGTTGATAACATAACTTTTTCTAAAAAGCTGTACTAAATTAATGTTACACAGAGAACATACAAATAAAATATACTCCTATAAAATATCGAATTTAACCATTGCCAATTATACGTGTGTACATTTTAAAAGCCTATTTAAATATGTTTCTTGCGGTTATATTCCTAATTTTTTAATCAATTTATCTACATTTTCTTAAATGTAGTTTGCTTAATATAATCGCGAATAACTTAGCGACGAATCATAAAAAAATCCCATTTTCTCATTTCCATATTATATTTACATTCCCTGACTTATCACATCGTATACACAGCTCAATATATGCATTCATGTACATAGTTATAAAAATAACCTGATAAGATTCCTCGAAAAATAAACATCCACATCGTTATCGTAATAGTTATAACGATTTAAATGAATTTATGTAAATAATTCCCGGGGGCAGATATACTCGCTGCTCGACTGTTTTCGAGCTTATCCGAAACTGAACCGATAACAATAGCAGGAAAAACAGTAAATACACCGTAATTTATTGCATTTATTTAATTCATTTATAAATGAATTAAATAAATGCAATATGCACAACAATAACTGGTGGAGCTGGGTTTTGTCTTCGCGCATCAAAACATGTTGTGGATATTTTTAGGAGGTGGCTTTAAATAGTTGTTGACCTGTTGTGGCATCTCGTGTGTCAAAACCATTAGTGATAAATAAAAATGAATGGATGATGTCATCCCATTGGAGGCAACGATAGCAGACGGTGTTTTATTTTGAGATGTTAGTAACTCGATGTAGACTCTCTGCAAAAACGCGATGATTAAGAAATTGCTAATTACTTAGTGTAAGTTTTGTTATTTCTAAATGTATTGATCTAAAATTCGAGCGTGTTTATCCGAATACTTAATAAGATAAAGAAATATTTGTAACGCGTAGTAACTAATTAGGCTATTAGCAGTTAAAAACCGAGATTAATTAATCATACTTTTTATTAATTCTAGATAAATCTATTGAAAAATTACCTTGCAGATAAAATACGAGCAGGAGTACGTGTTCTAAAGCAAGAAAAAAATGTTGGGATTAAAATAAACGGTATTTTTATTAGAGCACATTTAACATAGATACGGTCTATTCCTCAAATTGGAAGGTGTGCATTAATTTTAAATCTTGGATTCAATTTTACACAAAGTTACTTCACACACTAAATACGCTTTAATATAGTTTTGAAAAGCGTATTATAAGGAGGGATCCTTCGTTTACAACTCTCCTTTTAAACTTCACGGCATTCTACACAATAACCATTCTTGCAGATCCCGAATAATAAATCTCCTTGTAACTGATCATTAGTTTTTCATGAAATAAAGGAACTTTGTTTGATTAAAAAAGCTCCTTTTACATACTTAATAGTGTACTAAATCCTTAAAAACTCTAAGTAGTTTTGGTCTAATAAAGTGGTTTTACGTACTCGTAAATTTAGAATAAGAATGCACAAAGAATGATTAAATTTAACAGTGCCCCTGGGGTGAGTGTCAAAAGATACTCAGCGCGCAAAAAATAACGAAAGCCCACGGCCGAAAAAAAAAACGAAAACAAAACAATAGCGAAAGAAAGGAAGATTTGGAGGCGCGAATCTCTATAAATACACGCCAGTTATTTCTCTCATTTTTCGTTGTTTTTCCGAGGTTTAAAAATACTCGTAAAAGTGGTAGAAAGGGAAACGACGGTTAGAGGTTGGCGTGAGCCGTCGGCGTCTCGGTCTATCGTCGGCGTCGGGTGGCGTCGGGTCGGAGGCGTCCCTACATCCCTTGGCAACCTGGCAGCCGACGTTGGCGTGCCAGATGTTCCCCGGTCTTGTTCCCGACCTCTCTCCCGGTCCCAAAACGGGTCGGGGCCGTGTTTATCGTTCCTTGAATGAGCAGACCCGTTTTTGTTCAATGGGAAATTGATGTGAATCGACGTGGAACAGAAAAATGAGGTGTCGAAAGGGTTCTTTTTCAATTGGGGAATCTAAATACTACGTTTTATAAATTTATAGATAATTAACCAAATAAAGAAAAAAAGATCTATGAATAATAGTGATTTTAAGCGCAGTATTACTCATCAAAAAGTCATATTGATTTGTTCTGTGGTTCCAATATTTATTTAGAGAAAAGAAACCGACTTTTAAAATGATGAAACGCTTACGCACATTTCTTTGAATAAAGCGTGATTCAGCTCTAGCATAAATATTTATATAAATTATTAATATTCAAACTTACTGCGCAGATCTGTATTATACTGTTTGTTGGTTTAAATTACACATTGTTTATAAGTGTTTGTTTTTATGCATGCATGATTCGTTTGCGTTTAAGATTTCAAATTAGCCTTTGTAATAAAAAATACACTCTATAATTTAAATAAATAAAGACATACACTTTGATACTAGTATGTACATATATGTATGTAATAATCTATAAATAATGAAATAATGAGTATATTTTAAGACTACATAATTTTATTTTTAACTATCAGAAAATGTAAATAATGATAAGTAAGCTTGGAAATTCCAGCTAAAACTTTTAGCTCTTATTATTCATGGATTTTGTGTTCGTTTCTATTATCTGTCAATTTATTAATAGATAAAGTATATTGAACTCTACTGGCAATGTAACATATGCATCAAAACGATCGGGGTATTCGATGCTCACCATTTATCTAAGCTGTTCAGAAAAAAATGCATCGCTTCAAATATTTTCCATATTATTTATCGTACCAAAAAAATTCGAGGGTAAAAGTTGTAGATATCAAAACATTCTGTAGGATAGATAATAAATTTTTTTACCTTGCACCAGTTTCGAGATGTGACCCAAAGTTGTATTTTTTTAAATTGAAACCGTAGTTGATTTTGACATTATTAAATTACTTAATTGTTTCCCTTTCCAACGATATAAGGTTCGAGGTATTTATCTTACATAGTTTACGAGATATGAAGAAAAATCATATTCCACACAGATTTTAACCCACATCACACTATCCATGATTAAGAACTATGTTTTGTTTTCAAAACAAAAGACTGTATATCTTGTGTTTATTATTTTTGTGCTTTAAATCGTAGACTTTGCTTGAGTCGGCGAAACAAGTTCTGTGAGGCAGCTTTCTGTCGGGGTATAAATTTAAATATTCAGTTCCTGCCGCAGTTGAATTTCGATTGCACCTTATGTAGGTAACAAACATATCCGTGGTTTCATAGTTTGAAAACGCCATTATCAATGTAGAATACGAATAATTGACGTCAATTACAACTTATGACACGAGAGTGGTTTAACAATATTATTGACTGATGTGTAGTCTTTTGTTTCAATCATGGATAGTGTGATGTGGGTTAAAATCTGTGTGGAATATGATTTTCCTTCATATCTCCTAAACTATGAAAGATAAATACCTCGAACCTTATATCGTTGGAAAGGGAAAAAATCAAGTAATTTAATATGTAATGCCAAAATGAACTATGGTTTCCATTCAAAAAAATACAACTTTGGGTCATATCTCGAAACTGGTGCAAGGTAAAAAATATTCTTTATTATCTATCCTACAGAATGTTTTGATATCTACAACTTTTCCATTGAAATTTGTTGATACGATAAATAATAAGGAAAATATTCATATTTGAAGAAAATGACGATTTTCAGTTTTTTCAGGATATCTAGTAGGCGATGCATTTTTTTGGAAAAACAAAAGAAAGGTCGGAACAGCTTAGATAAAAACCCCCATAGTGTTCCATTTAACCGAGTCCGTAGCTTTTTAAGCAAAGCGAATTTTTCAGAACATCCGGTGTATAATTTTGACTTATTATCGAATTTGGGACAGCCTGGTGAGTATTTTTGTATGAAAAAGTGAAAATCAGTAATGGAAGACATTATTCAAGGGAATTTTATATGAAGAGATGTCCAATTTTAACTATTTTTCTTTTTGACATGGGGTAAAAGTTGGAAAGCATTTCGGTTAATAAGGGAATAATAACAATTAGGAACAATTGACCTGGTGGGATTATTTGCAGAGAATGGGATGCCAGAGGCGATTCAAACAAGTGTGGATCGTAAGGATCCAGGAACAGAGAAGGAGAGGTAGACCACAGGAAACATGGAATACGGCAGATAGTAAGCAGAGTCAGGGAAAATCTGTGAGGAAGCAAATCGAATGGCAAGAGACAGGAAACAGTTGAGGATATTTGTGTATAACCAATGGAAGCAACCAAGTAATATATGTAATACCAATGGACACAATGGACAGACAAACATGGGCAATCCTGTATAATCCAAAGATGATGGAAATCCACCGGATTTCCTTCGAAATCTTTTCTGCTTTGCCATTTCCCCTCCCAGAAAAAAGAGTGGAGAACCACTGGCATATAGGCCCATCCGACTCACGGTGGAATTAATAGAGTACACCGGCATAAAAATAGAAGCCCGACTGGGCAGTATAAATCAACGGTTACCTAGCAATTACCTCGCCTCCCCGCCCCGTTATTATATCTATTACCCGCTAGGAGCGCTGCGATCGCGGGGAGACTTAATTATGGACGGGCACTGGTGTGTTCAGCATCCTCACCTCTGACCCTCACATTCCACTGGTCGGACGGTGCTGCCACCACACGAACTGGCCGCCCGACCGCTCCATCTTCGTGATTGTTACTATAGTTTTACAACCGCACCGGGTTGCCGCACAAACCGCCCATCCGTGGTATATGTGCGAGTGTGTATGCGCGCGCGCTCGCGAGTGTGTGTGAGCCATTTCTTTTTGTTCAACGCCGACATGCCACTGACGTATTCCCGGCATTCCTGCACGTATTTACGTATGCAACTTGCTTCTAAATCATGCACGGGAGTTCGGCTGCAAATTTTCTTTCAACGGTGGTTTTGTTGTGCAACAATTAATACCGCGCTGTTTTCCCATAGCGCTGCGAATGTATCCTCTGTTTTGTGTTGTGCGGTAATTCCGTTTGGCTTATATTTTTGGAACGAACTACATTTAAATGTCAAATTAAATAAAATTTACGTCCTTTCAGGACTCAATAAACGTCGAAATAATTTACACTTTTTCTTTGTAAGTGTTATTTTCGGTTGCCGCCTCTTTGTTGTTGACGTTTTAATTTTGCTACTTTGATTTACAATGGTCATAGTGACCCGTTCTAACAAAACTTGTTCTATGGGGGCTATATTCTATTCAGTCAATCCATGGTCCATGGATTGGATCAGATGAGGTTTCCATCATGATCAGGTTTCCGTGAGTTGATATATACCGTATAATTGTTGAGATTTGCGACAGATGATGCCGTTTCTATCAATGATACATTCAATGGGCTATACACAACATGAAACGCATCGAAATTGGATACTCGGCCAGCCAGGTTGTCAGGTTGTTAGGTTGCTAGGGACAGTACAAAATCGATCAAAAATAGTTAGGAGTTGCTACTATAAAAAATGTCCAATAACTCCCAAACGGTGCATCTTTGCCTAAATGTATGTTATTATTGTAATAAAACGGCCATAAATGCCATAAGGAACCCAAAAATATAATAATATTATACACACACAGTGTGTTCCAAACAGCGTGCTCCATTAAAAAAACTGAAGTTGCATAGCGTTTAGAAGAGTGGTTCTTAACGTTTAAGGGATGAGGGAATTTAGGTTAAGGGAGGTTATATTGGTAAAAGCTATGCTGTCTGTCATGGCTTTCATTTCTTTGTTGTTGTAAAATATTCAGTTAGAAAGTACTACCTCTGTCCGAATATAGTTGCTACAGTTTAATTTGATGTCCAGATTATTGGAAATAGGCAACTTAATTAACTTCTCCTGACATAGTTATCAGGTGTTTTATGAATCTAAGTGTGTCATGGCCAAACTTTGTTTAAACTCGTTGCGCTTTTGTTTTACGCTGCTGTTACAAAACGTCAAATTCTGACGTATTAATTATTTAACCGCTGTAACATAACCAAAACTTCAAAACGCCAAGAAAACAACCAAGTGGGACAATTTCAAAATTG